>VYZP01043761.1:258-11560 GCA_013400635.1 Hypocryptadius cinnamomeus
GATGAAGTTGTACTGTATTTGAAAATGGTACATGCAACACTAGATTGGGAAACAGGCATTCACACAGCTGGGACAAACACTGTCACAACTAAAATGCAGTACTGCAAGGTTGTCTATAAATTTACAACAAAACACTTCCCTGCAACATTGTTTCAGATCAAGATTTGCATTTTCATTATTTAAAATCAAATTGGATTCATCCTATTTTTACTTTTTTTGGATGGGAAACCCCACAGAACATCCGATTCCTGGCAATTTTTTTTCTAAGTTAAAAAAACTGCCTTGTATAAGTGGGAACATATTTGTGAACTGGACAACAAAATTCTATTTCCCTCACTGGAGCTGAATCAGCTCCATAAGTCCAAAGAGCAATAAAATTTTCCATCTGTCAAAAAAAGCAAATAGACCTGATTTTGAGTGGATGAATAGAAGACTGTTTGTGGCATATTTTTGTTCCTATATATTCCAATAGAACCTTAATTTAAGATTTTAGCATGTCTCCGAAATAAGATAATGAATAAATTAATAATGAGTAAAATGATTCCTTCATTGCTCTTCTTTTCAAGTTTTTATTTCCAGAGATTAAGACTGAGCAAACACCAAAGATGCAATGCCTTACCCCTGAGCCACTGCTTCTGTCTTGAGTACTCGATTACCCTGAGTGGATGTTCTGCATGATTCCTCTTGATAATTAGTTATAGGACTGCCAGACACTGTAGGTTTTGCCAGTAAGGAACTCATGAGGGGATAACTCAGAAAAAAATCTAGGTAAACTCACATTCACCTTGCTAATCTATGACTTTTTGTGAGTTCTTTAAGAGTCAGGCATTGAGAGGGAAGGATCAAATATTAATTTGCTGCCCCTGGGGGGTTGCCAGGGCCTTCAAGTGTCTTGTCCAGATACAATCCTTTTCTAATTTATCTATTTTATNGTTACAAAAAAAAAAGTTCTACATGTGAGACCCATTATTTTCTTTCTCAATTTTAAATAACAATTTGAAGTTAAATATTTGGGGATGGGGAGTCAGAACTTCACCCTGAAAGATACAGAGCTCTTCTACTTTATACCCAGAAACAAGTATTAATTTATATTGGAAGTTAGCAAAATTTGGAAAAAAATTCCACTATAACTTGCAAAAGATGTAAATCCTAACTGGACCCAAGGATCTTACAATCCCCAACTTGGTATAGAGTCTTCTAGTTCTATTGCACCTGAAAGGTTTTCATTTTCTGTCATTGCTTTATATTGCTTAAAATACCTCTTAAATTTACAAACATGTAAACATACAGGTATGTGGGGGAATGGGATGTAAGAGAATAGAGATCGTGCAGAAGGCCATCTCACCCCTAAGGAGTTACAGCTGTACTAATTACCAAAGATTAAGAACAGGCCTGCCCTTAATAGGCCCCAACTGTGTCCAATAAAGATGAGTGCTATAAAAGAGTGGGTTAGCTGGTCCAGAAGAGACATGGAGTTTGTTGGTTGTGCTGTGAGGAAGAAGGAGCTAGCGCTGTGAGAAGCTGCCCATGAGAAATCACTGAGAAGATTCTGTTGCAATAAGATGACAACACAGGCACATATTTGAAATATTCAAAATTAATAGTATTGTGTGTAACAGCCCTCACTCTCTGTGAGCAAAAGATCTGAAGATCCAGCAACACCTTCTACTTCTGCACTGATTAAGAAGGTGCAATAACAGTGTTGTCTGTTCAGCAGCATTTTTGCAAAGAGCTCAGAATGATGTTAAGGTCAGAAGTCACAATAAAAAAACATTGCTTTGTCTTTTGATTGTTCTATCCAACTTTTGTTTATGTCATGTCTCTTTAAGTTATAAAGATTTTTACTTTTTTTCCTGTGATCTTGGTGGTTCAGAAGCCAGTGGAATGATACAAAACTGTGAGCTGAAATCTAATGTACTGCTTTGAGCAAATCATCCAAACCATCAGAGAAATAAAACATTTACTTCAAGTGTCCATGTCAAGAGATCATAGCTTAGAACTTTTTAGCTATTAGTCTGCTTGAAAGTTCTAACAATTAAGAAAATGGTCTGAGAAAACTTCATATAGTGTTTAAGTGTGTCATGGCCTCTTTGTACTCAGAATGTACCATATAATTAGAAAATGTTTCCCAGGAAGTTTCACGGGGGGGTTGTTTTTTTTAAAGGAGGATGTGGTGGGAGGGGAGATAAAGGTTTTAAGCACACACTCAAGTATTTGACAAGAGACGCTATAATCTAATATCACAGTGTTGAATCTCCAAAACTTGGCAGGGAAAACTTCTTGTTCATACAAAAATTACTTGCATGATCCCTTCTGCATGAAAAATGGTTTGCTGCAGTGTTTGTTATTATTTTTTCTTTTCAGGCACATCACCTGACTACTGTTCTCATCTTGTTATCTTATACATCTCATATATGACTCAGAGCATTCTTCTGTTGCCTTATAGAGATTTTTCATTTAAGTCACTCACTTGTAATTATTTTGATTATGCTGCACAAATTTGCATGAAAGGCAGCCTAACTAAAAGTAATGTTTATTCAATTACTTGCAAGGCATTGCTCTTCACTAGGAGCTGGAGTATTCTCTGTAGTTACAGTAACTACCCAAATGTGAACTCAAGTGAATTAAGACTCTTGCAGAGCCCTGGCTACTTTATGAAATAAAAGTAAGTGACAAGATTATGGCTGTCAGTGGGAACTGATGATTTCATACAGCATACACTACTTAAGTAAATCTTTGGCAACATTCTGTGTTTTCCCAAATGTGCTTGGCATTTCACTGCCTCTGATACACTTGTGTTTTGACAGTGGCAGCTGGAAGAAAATGAAAAGACCAAATCTTGTGCTGGAGGTATTGTTGAACTACCAAACTGTGAAAAACACAGGATATTCTTGTAGCACTAAATAACTTCAATAATTTATTTGGCATTTAGAACTGACTGAGAGAAATATTCCTATTGTTGGATATTCTCAGCTAAAAGTCAGAAGGAAGACTCACAGCAAGAACCATTGTAGCATAGCATCAAGACTGCAAAAACACTTGAGCTCTCCCATGGGCACATGGAAGGCAGTTAGGTGATGCTACTTTACCTTGTCTAGTAGTGCTCCCACTACGTTCTCATCTATAAATTGATGCATAGATCAGATAATTGGAAAAGAATACAGCATTTGCTTTTAACCAGCATTAGTTCAAAAGGTCTATCAGACAAATGATGCACTTGATGCTTTCTACTAAGGACTTGAAAGGCAAGATGCTGAAGGCTTAATATTGTTACCTAGGATATTAGGACACTGGCATGCTGTATTTAGCTTTAGCTAACTTACTGATCTAGCAGGTTTCTGGTGGAATTCTACATGAGACTGTTTTAATATTAAAATGGTAAATACTTTTCCTTAAGTTAAAATATATTTACATTATGTTCCATGTACTTATGTCAACAAAATCCATTTTTGTAGACCTCTTTGTTTCTTCCAAACAGAAAAATGCTTTCATGGGTATCTGAATAGCAGTTTAAATAAAATGAAACATGTTTGGCTTACTCTTTACCACTTTATTCACCATGACAACCAGCCCATTTCTATATTATTGCACCAGACCTTTTCTAACCTCTATTCATTACAGTATTGTTCAAAACTGAGGTTGTATGTATATAGTATATACACATACACAATGTCTGGGGTTTTTTTAAATAGCATTTAGTAACAAAGCACATTCTTCTGGGCATCCAGATATGTGAGCCCAAACTAGTACACAAGCTTTATGGGATGCTCCTCTGATGAAATGCAAGGCTATTAAGATTTGGGGGAGGTTAGAGAAACTTAACAGTTAATCTGTAGAGATCTGGACATTAGATTGTCAAAAATCAAAATCTGTTGTGAGGTATGGATTTAAATAACTTCAGAGGCTCCTCTCTGTTATTAGAGAAAAGTTGTTTCTTGAATGGTGAGTGCAGAGGGACTGAGACTTGAAGCACAGAAGGCATGCCGATGTGATTTTCTTGGTAGCAGAAAAAACAGGGCAGGAATGAGAACTAGTCATCCCACTGAATGAATATTCTGATTTTTTTTTTTTTGACTGAAGTCTACTGGTTAAGATTAATCATTTAATGCTGAAAACCTACATCAAGAGTGAATATCTATCTATGGAGGCTACCTATCAAAAACAGTTAAGCTATATCTCATAAGTCCCAAGTATCTGCAATATTGATGTAGTATCAATATATAAAAAATATATATCAAAAATATCAATATATCAAAAATAATGTTGATAGGTGTTTGGCATATATGGTTTGAAGGCATTAGTGGGATGTTTTTTCTGAGACTAGATGATATTTTTCCTTTATTTTCTTCAGCGAATTGCCTACTAATTAAATTATTTTAATGGTTAGCTGACACTCATTTTTCTTGCTAGATAAGATGTTTCAAAACTTGTTTCAAATAAGAGAGAACAATTGCTTTAGTAAAAAAAAAAAAAAACCAATAATTCTAAACTTCTCTTTAGAGGCTAATCTTGAGCAGTATATCTTTTCCCTAAGGAAACCATGATAGTGCATAGGGACATCAGTCCATCTTTACTAAATGGATGCAACGTTAGGAGAGAGGGTTATTTACTTATGATCACAAGGCCAGTAATAAATGTGTTAGGAAAACATTCATGACTGTAAAGTGGTCATAGATCCTGAGAGTGCTCATTTCCCAAGTACCTTAACAAGCCAGCCTTGTTAAGGCTGGCTTAACAAAATAACATAGCTTCTGTTGGAGCCTGCTTGCACTGTAGTCAAAATTAGTGTGATTTTAGTAAATACTTATCCTCAGGTAAATCTCTTCTATTATGTAATTTTGAATGCACTGGAGTTGAACAGCCTTACAATTTCTTGATATTTAGTTGCTATTGCTTCTCTCAGGAAGTAACATATTTTCCTGTCAGTGAGTTTTTCTCTATATATAGCCTGCATTTTCTCTGACATAATCTAATCTGTTTCTAGTTATGCATTGAGTACCACACTAAGTAATGCATTCCCACTTGGAAGTTAATAGCCTAAAGACATGTTATGCCTGGTATATAATTCATTCTTAGTCATCACTTACCCAGAGAAGTAGCTTGTGGTGGTTTTCTCTGCTTTTATTTTATAACCCTCTTTAATCATCTCAACAAAAATATTGATTTTTATTTTCCAGTTTTCTTAATTTTCTTTTTCCAAAACTTCCTCTAGTTTTTTTCTGTGTCTTTTTTTTATCATATACTGCCAAAAATTATTGAAATGTCTTCCAGAGTCATTTATGAGGATATTCTTTAATTTATGATAGGCAGTTTGAAATATTATCTTTGCCTTGTTTTGGGGGCATATTACATGGCACACAGGTGCTAAATCTGCTGTCTGTCATCACTTGTCATGGTTTGATATTGGCCAAATGCCAGGCACTCACAAGAATCATTCCCTCACTCTCTGCTACAGTTGAGCAGAGGAAAGGGAAAAAAATTAACAAAAGGTTCATGAATTGAGATAAGGACTGGCAAAAAAAACCGCTCTGAGGGCAAAATATGTTCAAATGTATTATTAACAGAGTCAGAGGAGGATAATGATGAGTAAAATAAGCCTCCAGCCCCTCCCTCTTTCTCACCAACAGCACAGGGAGACAGGGTGTGAGGGTTTTGGTCAGTTCTTCACTCGAGATCTTCTGTTTGCTCACGGAGTCTTTGTTATGCCATGGGGTCCCTCCCACGGGCAAACAGTTTTCCCAAAACAATCATGTCCTGCATCACTCGTCCACAGGGGGCAGTCCTCAGGATAGGCTGCTCTGGTTTGGAAGCAAGGCCCCTCTCTCTATCTCTGGAAGCAGGAGCCCTCTCTCCATTCGGGTCTCCCACTGGATCACAGCTTTCTCTGCCATCCACCCGCTCTGCCATGAGCACTTTCCCCATGGGCTGT
Source organism: Hypocryptadius cinnamomeus (assembly GCA_013400635.1). Taxonomy (NCBI): domain Eukaryota; kingdom Metazoa; phylum Chordata; class Aves; order Passeriformes; family Zosteropidae; genus Hypocryptadius; species Hypocryptadius cinnamomeus. The sequence goes on from VYZP01043761.1 coordinate 6,188, forward strand.
GAGTGGATCTCTGCACCCCCCATGGACTTCCTGCATTACCTGGGGACAGTTTGTTTCACCACAGTCTTCACCACGGCCTGCAGAGGGATCTCAGCTCCAATGCCTGGAGCTTGGAGCCTCCTCCCCCCTTTCCTTTTCCACTGACCTTGGTGCCGCCATGTTGTTTTCCCTCACATGTCCTCACTTCTTCCTCTTCTCTGACTAGAAGAAAAACTGCTGGTCATAGGTACTATTGTCAACAGGTTCCACTAATTCAAAGATCCTTGCAAGATCCTGCAGTGCTGAGAGCTTGATCTCACCTGTGTGCCACATCAGGGAATCACTTGCTGTGTTTCCACAGTCGGCCGCACAGCCCCGCTGCTATCGCGCTGGCCACAGCGGCAACTGCGGCACCTCCCCACACCTGGGGGAAAACTGCACATGCACTATTTTGGTTTTCTTCTTAAATATGTCATCACAGNAATGTCTTCCAGAGTCATTTATGAGGATATTCTTTAATTTATGATAGGCAGTTTGAAATATTATCTTTGCCTTGTTTTGGGGGCATATTACATGGCACACAGGTGCTAAATCTGCTGTCTGTCATCACTTGTCATGGTTTGATATTGGCCAAATGCCAGGCACTCACAAGAATCATTCCCTCACTCTCTGCTACAGTTGAGCAGAGGAAAGGGAAAAAAATTAACAAAAGGTTCATGAATTGAGATAAGGACTGGCAAAAAAAACCGCTCTGAGGGCAAAATATGTTCAAATGTATTATTAACAGAGTCAGAGGAGGATAATGATGAGTAAAATAAGCCTCCAGCCCCTCCCTCTTTCTCACCAACAGCACAGGGAGACAGGGTGTGAGGGTTTTGGTCAGTTCTTCACTCGAGATCTTCTGTTTGCTCACGGAGTCTTTGTTATGCCATGGGGTCCCTCCCACGGGCAAACAGTTTTCCCAAAACAATCATGTCCTGCATCACTCGTCCACAGGGGGCAGTCCTCAGGATAGGCTGCTCTGGTTTGGAAGCAAGGCCCCTCTCTCTATCTCTGGAAGCAGGAGCCCTCTCTCCATTCGGGTCTCCCACTGGATCACAGCTTTCTCTGCCATCCACCCGCTCTGCCATGAGCACTTTCCCCATGGGCTGTGAGTGGATCTCTGCACCCCCCATGGACTTCCTGCATTACCTGGGGACAGTTTGTTTCACCACAGTCTTCACCACGGCCTGCAGAGGGATCTCAGCTCCAATGCCTGGAGCTTGGAGCCTCCTCCCCCCTTTCCTTTTCCACTGACCTTGGTGCCGCCATGTTGTTTTCCCTCACATGTCCTCTCTTCCTCTTCTCTGACTAGAAGAAAAACTGCTGGTCATAGGTACTATTGTCAACAGGTTCCACTAATTCAAAGATCCTTGCAAGATCCTGCAGTGCTGAGAGCTTGATCTCACCTGTGTGCCACATCAGGGAATCACTTGCTGTGTTTCCACAGTCGGCCGCACAGCCCCGCTGCTATCGCGCTGGCCACAGCGGCAACTGCGGCACCTCCCCACACCTGGGGGAAAACTGCACATGCACTATTTTGGTTTTCTTCTTAAATATGTCATCACAGAGGCATTACCAACCTCTCTAATTGGGCCAGCAGCATGTTCATCTTCAGAGCCAGCAGAGATTGGCTCTGTTGGACACAATGGAGGCTTCCAGCAGCTTCTCACAGAAGCCACCTCTGTGGGCCCTCTCCCCCACTACCAAAACACCAGGATGTGCCACATCAACACACTTGTAAACCTTCATCTCACAATATGTCTGCTTTTACTGAATATAGGTACAAAAATTATTTCCCTTTCAGTATTTCTTTTACATACTATTTTTCTATAGTGGCTCTCATTTATACATTTGTTTTTTAGAGGCCTCATTGCCACTCCATACAAAGGCATAAAACCAGATACATTTTTGAATGGTCAATGTGTCTAGCCTTCTTTCAGAATACTTGAAGTTTAAGGTGGAAGCTGAGTTGTCATTTTGGCTTTACCTGAAGAAAACTGAAGATGCGATTGAATGATATAAAATTTAACACTGTTTTGGTTTGGGTTTTTTTAACAAGTATTCTAAAATGGGTGGGTTTTTTTGAAAATATAGAAACATTTTTATTTCAGATAATGCAGATTTCCCTTCAAAAACATTTCAGAAGTTGCTCATGTATGTCTGTTTTGATCAGTAAATTTTATTTAACAAATAGCAAATACCAAGGGTGATTACTTGCTCTGTAACGTGGGGTTCTTTACGTGGCAGCTGCAAAGACAAAAAAAAAAAGATATTAAGAGCTGAGGTATATTTGGCTTTAAACCAAAGAGATTCCTTTACACTGTATATGAAACAAGTAATAGTTCTAAAAAATTGAGATATTTGGATCTTAACACTGAAAGACAGTGGCTGAGGTTGGCAAAGCACCGATGCCAGGTATTTGGTATTTTATACCCTACAGATATTCCCCTCTTCCCTGTGTCTCAGCAATGTTATCATTACTAATGTAAGGAAGAATTAAATGCATATGGGGATTCAAAAACTGTTTTGTGTTAGCAATTCACATGAAACCATCCAAGACTACTGAAAGGGTTGTTTTGTATCAGATATGATCAGTTAAGTCTATTACCACAACCAGTAGAAAATAGGCATTAAATTTGCATCCTTATAACCTGGGTGCTTTGAGGTAGGGAGTTGCCTTGGTTCTTTTATGGTTTTTTCCAGGACTTTATTTGCTAATGGTTCATTATTATGTGCACTAAAGAAGTGAGAATTTGTGTGATCTCCAGTCAATAAACATTACTATTTTCAGTTGATGAAAAGTCACAGATCTTTAGCTAATGAGGTGCAAATTTGAAAGTGTCAAAAGTTTCTAATTGTCAGGTGAAATTATTCTGGAAGTGGACCGTGAAGGAAATGACCACGGGGAGAGGTTGTTTATGTTTATATATGAAAATCCAACAAATTATCAGGTTTCTTCTGCCTGATAATAAAAATTCTATCAGAGCCTATCAGGTTGTCATGAATGCCAAGCCTGATAACAATAATTACTCATGCTACAAAAACTGTTGGAGGGCCACACTGCATAATAACAGGCTTTTCTCCTAGTCTTTCCCTCTAAACATATATATAGGTGGTTTGTGCATTTTAGAATATGAGGAAGTTTCCAGTATTTCAGAAAATTCAGTATGGGTTTCTTGATATGTCATATTCAGCATGTAAGTAAAACTTTCTTTTTTCATACTTTCTCACTGCAAACACCCTTATGTTCATTGAGCTAAGTCAAAACCTTTAAAGTGTTGAAAAGACCTTTCTGCACCAGGAAAGAAAGTTACTCATGTCTTTCAAATCTCTGTGTTCTATTCCTCAGAGTTAAAGAATTCTATTCATGGATTTGAAAAATTTACTGTAATATTAAACTGATGGGCAAAATAAAGTGGGTTCGTAACTTGGATAAGCATGACCTTACAAGTTTGAGTTATGCCTTTACAGGTTAACACTATTTGTAAGAATTATCTTATCTAGCATTTCCTTTTTCATTGTGAAATATCTTGTGCAAATAAGTCACATCAATGCAAACAGGTTTAAACTGCTTTCATGCTTATTCATATTTCATGATTATATCCACAAAAGGAGGGGTGAAAGACAGTGGAAAACAAGGATTTCATACCTGCTTTCTCTATAGCGATATTACTATTGTAGTGAAGATAAGTAGGAGACAGATTATTTATTATTTCTCCCATTGCTTTCATTGACTGTTTGGCAGATGGAATCTTAAAACAATGTGTTGGTTTCTTAGGATTCTTTAATGCAATTAGTGTTTCCTCTGTAGAACACATTGCAAAGTTTGTCAGGAAAAAATAAATTTGAGTCCTTCAGCAAATTCATACAAAAGTTCACCTGTAGCTATAAAATCATGATCTGAATGCATCCTCTGTCTCCGGAATTGCTACATGCTCAATACACACAGAGAGAATATATCAGAGATGAATCCCTTCTTTACTACCTTTTTATTTATGGTCTTTGCTCTCTATTATTGATTCAGGTGAAAAATAACTCTCCATTTTTTTTCTGGCAATTGTCATGTTCCTTACAGTATAAATACAAAGTCATCTAGATACATTGTGTTGATGCAATGGTATTAATTCATAAACTGACAAGATATTAAGAATGAGAGAGCTGAGCTATTGAGTAGAATGTTACCTTTGGTTGGAGAAGTGTGGAAGAAGATGACTAATAGTGGCTAGTGTGTCACACAATCTGTGTGAGATTTTAAAGGAACTGTCTCAGGAACTAGAATTTAAGTCTGGTGTCCATATTGGCCAAATAAGTAAAATTAATGAACATGGAGATGAGTACAAAAGAAAGAGAGAGTTGGCAAACCCTGAAAAGTGAAGTCATGACTCAGAAAAAACCCATTTACATTCTGCAAGCTGATAGCAATAAAGCTGGCATGGAAGATCCAGCTGAGGTAGTCTGTTTTGAATACTAAAGTATATTTTATGAAGCTCTCCCCAACAGAACCTGTGGTCTTTTGACAGCTTAGCCAGAAGAGTCAAGTGGTCAAAGGATTGGATAAAGAAGCAGCAGCACAGTGAAAAACTAATGACCAGTTTTGATGGGGTGAAAGGTTCTCAGCAGAGAGCCATCCTCAGCTGTGTTAAAGGGTATGGCTGACAAAGCACATAGGAAAGAAAAAAAAAACTTTCATGGTGAAGTAGAAAAAAAGAAATATTTCCTTTCCCTGTAAAAGCAGGACTCCTCAAATAAAATAATGGATGGTAGATTCAGAACAAAATTAAATTCTACTTCATGAAATGGGTAGTCAAAACAGAAATTTCTATTACACTGAGCCACTGCTTGGGAGCAGTGGACCTCTGACCCACAGGCAAAGCTCTGAGGTAGAATGAAGAATAACAGCATAGGGAGGAGAAAATTACTAATTATCAATTTACCTAATCTTAAAAGAAGGAGCATCCTTTAAAACTCCTTGCACTCAGATATTTACATCTGCCATCATAAACTTTCACAGCCCAAGCTGTGGATCAGATTTATCTTTTTTTTGGCCCAGTAACAGTATCTGAGTAGTTCATCTTTAGAAATTATCCTAATCACTTGTCATGGTCAAACACTGCTTGATTCTTGACAATTTGCACTTTGTTTCTATCCTTGTGGACTCTATTATATTCTTTTAAGCCAATGCTTATTTTCTTTTAGGCTCTCTGAAACTTTTTATCTGAGACTTGGAGTCCTTTGCCCAAGTTTAATTTCTTTTGTTATGCATGAAGGGATTGTCTCTACATTGTCTCTTAAGCTTTCTAATCCCCTCTTTTAAGAGGGAAGATCAGGCCCTTTTTAGGATAGGTTTGCTTC
>VYZP01043764.1:0-10760 GCA_013400635.1 Hypocryptadius cinnamomeus
AGCTTTCTGAGAACATGGAGTCAGATGCATCTTTCCTGCCTTTGTCGGGGCATACCATGCAAATTACAATAGTTAATGGCTGTTTTGTTTCTGGCTTTTTGCTTCCTTTGTTAAGGGGATTATTGTGGAAAAGTTTATAACATTTGCACTAGGACAAGCATTAGGATTGGAGTTTATAGAAGAGGTTTTGAAAACACAGAGGTAGTGTTATAGATGGGTAATGCGATGGCTGGTTCTCGCAATTAAGGGATGAATACTAGGTGTATGTTAAGAGAAGTTTTACTGGTGTATAGTTATGTTATTGTGATATGTTCTCCCCATAGTCCTCTTTCCCCTCCTGCTTGTGTTGTTGTCACTGGATGGGCTTGGTAGTTGGGCATTTTGTGGGGAGGACAGGTTAAGTAATAGGAGGTGTGGCATGGCAACACCTGACCTCCAGTCAAGTTTCAAGGAAGCAGTCTCCACCAATGCACAGTGAAAAGAATTGGCTGACAGGCTTTGGGAGGGGCCAGGGTTACCTGATGGAACACCAGCGGTATAAAAAGTGGAGCAGCCAGTTCATGGGGGAGTACGTGTTGGTTAAGTTCCATGCTCCCAGCACTGTTCTTTCTTGTTGTTCAGTCATTTGTTGTATTTGTTATGGTTTAATAAACCTTTGAAATTTTAAAGTGAGAGGTTGTTTCTCACAGGTAGTGATAGACCCAGGCATGAATTAATAAGGCTGTTAGTTATCATTGGTTTGGATAGAGAGGGGTGCTTAGACATCTGTTTGTGATTAGAGTCATGGCTATGGTAACATTATGAATAAGAAATAGAAGGCTTTGAGAGAGAAGACTTTATGTAATTCTCAAGGCTTTAATCCTTGAGAGTAATGCCAGTATTTATACCTAATGCATATTTTCTCTCTAGTGTTGAGATGTATCTTGTCCATTACTAGATTTAGAGTTAGGTTTAGAGTTGGAAGTCTTGTAGAGATGAGTTGATGGTTTTGATTTTATTCACTGCCTGGCTTCAGCCTCTGGCTTGTCCACTCTTCTTACATGCAGTTCTAGGCTTCCTTTCTAAAGATACGAATTTGGTTTCCCCAAAAGCGGCCCCTGTGCACAGCTGACAGAACTGCCCAGTTAATCACAGCTGGTTGCAAACCACATCTCCACTCCATCAGGCAGTTGTCTCCTGTTCTCTGAGCCAGTCTTACACCACTGAACACCTTTATACACATCCATGGGTAAGCAGTCCACATACTTTGTTCTCACGCTCTGAACAGACCTCCCAGCTATCTGTGCTCATTAATTTAGCACTTCACTTTTAGAAAACTCTGTCTCAGCATAGCTCAGGTTTTTCACAGGGCTTTGTGCTGACCAGGGCCAAGTACTTTGCAGTCTGTTCATTGCTGTGTGTGGGTTAGCCCAGAATAATCAAGGGAGCTGGTGCATAACAATTGCCCTGAAGTCTCCAGATGACAGGTGAAAGCAGTTTTTTTAATTATATCTGGAAATCAGGAGACTCTCATAGTGATTCTTAAAAGCTGTTTAATACCTCATCTGTCTTGCTTAGCAGGATACATTCAGGTTCTGTATATAATATGTTCCAGAAACAAAATATTTTTAAAAGATATATCAAAAAATTATTGCTATCTCTGAAGGCTTTTTGAAATATACCCTGCCTGAAACTTTGTGCAACATTATTGAAATCAGTGGTGCTCGATTATCTGCAAGGAAGAATTTAGTCCAGATGCTTTCTCTTCAAGATCTTCACTGCAACATATTTTAGTTTTGCATGTTTCCTTCCTCAACTACATACGATTTATTTTCTCAAAGAAAAGAAAGTAATCACACCATCTTTTTCTCATGTAAAACTTGCTTGATTTCTTTTTCTTTCTGTTTATTTTAGCTGCAGAATTCCCTGAAAAGTGATTTGTGCCTTGATCAAGGGCCAGACACAGAGAATATCCCAATCATGTATATCTGCCACGGGATGACACCACAGGTTAGTTTGTCTAATGATCTCTGATTTTGCTGCTGCTGTTAGCAGATTGTGTGGGAAGAACCATCTTGTACCTGTCATTGTTTTCCTGCAACAATCCCTTGGTAAGATGTTTAGTAGCTCTTTTATAGAGAGGCAGCATTATTTCTGCTGTAAATTGAGAAGCAGTGGTATAATAATGCTTTGACAAGGAAGTTGATTTATTAATTTTGAAAGAATTTAAGGAATATGAGAGTCAGCACTGACCCAGATTTGCTGATAAAAGCTTTCATTTCTGATCCTTAACTGTGCATGTCATATGAATGAAGCAATGCATTTTAAAACATTTTGCATACATGCATAGGTATAGTCACAGTTTATTTATGCATTATCTGAAGACATGTGCTTTTTTACTGTCTTTGCTGTGTCATTTCCATAAATGTGAAATGCACAGCCACCTTCTTCACACCATACAGCTGTGTAAAATTCCAAACCCTGTTCTTGGGAAAACCCTTCCTATAAACTTTCTTTTTTCTTTCTCTGCTCTTGTCCTGATACTGTAGTATGTGCCAAAGACTCAAATTACCAAAACCTTTCCATTTTCCTACAAAACAGCTGGATTTACTAACTTGGCAGACAAGAGGGTTAAGACCTGTGTCTCCCCAGCTAAGTACATGGGCTTAAGTGAAAGGGTTTTGAGGCAAATCTTGACAGGAAAAATATTGTTGCATGGCTTCAAACGTGCTTGTCAAAGACAGATGTGCAGATTACTTAACCTTAAAAGTAACATATCAAAAATGACATAAAGGAAATGTGGGAGTGATCAGAGAAACTGAAAAATCCCTCCAGTTTGAATGATTTTTCTACCTGACTACGTTTTATATTTGCTTTCTTGAAAGGATCCCATAACACCCCACCCTGTGAGGTTATGGAATGTGGTTTTACCCAGGAGCTGTCAGTTACCTGATTTGACTATACAGCAAATGAATCCTCACAGTATCTCAGAAATAAACACAGAGCAGCAGGGTGGTCTTGTCCCCTGTGCCTGGACCTCAAAGTGAACTGGAAACATGAGTTTGGTGAGCTGCAGATATGATTCTATACTTCCCTGCCAAGTTGCACGTGCTGCAGCTCTGTTCTGCACTGGCTTCCTTTGCCAAGAACCTTTAATATTGATCACTGGTGGCATCGTGCTTGAGTAAATTATGGATGATGAAGCCAGAAATATCTAAAAATCCCATCCATCAGACTCATTCACTGCATGGGCTGTGCCTTATTTGTCACATAATGATGTGGGAACCACTGTTTGCCTGCAGGAGCTTTGCAAGACAGTCCTCAGTGTTTGCAAAGGAACTGTGCAGTTCACCCCTGAGCCAGAGCCATTATTCCTCATCCCCTGGCAGGGCACCATAACTCTTGTGGTGCCTCATCTATGAGAACAACACACTGCAGGCATGCCTGTAAATTCTAGTTAGAAACTTTAATTATAGTTGAGAGACAAAGAACAATAATAAAAGTCACTTCAATTAGCACAGTTCAGTATTCACCAGATAAAGAACTACCTTTGAATGTCAGCTCAAGTTCTGTACAAATGAGATAGCAGCAAACAAATGACAGAGGAGAAGGAGACAAGGGAAACTTTTCTAGACAAGACTCTGCTCCTTCATAATTAAAATGCTGTGTCTCCTCCCCATTACTATGTATTTAATTTTGTAACTAATGTTAAAAACAACGTCCAAAAGGGCCCATATTTGGGTAAGATCCCAGTAATGACTGAGAATTTTTCAAAAGAGAATAAGACTTTTTCTGTGTTAGGGGTTATGGTATTAAGAGGGAAAGAACTAACATCACTCAGCATACTTCTATGAGATTTCCACTGCAATGTTGCATCTCTTGCTTAAGCAGAGCTGCAGCCCAGCCATGTACTTTTTCTCTTACATGTTGAAAATATTTGCATAAATATTCATTTTAATCTTAGTGACATTGCCAATAGCCACAAAAGGTACTGGTAAGATCTAGTAGTGGTGAAATGCTGTATAAAGGGGGCTGTTTTTCTTACCCTGAAGTCCTTACAAAAACAGATTAGTGCCCTGATTCAGGATTGCCTGGTTGAGTGTTTGGGTGATGCTGTTCTTAGTTTGGATGCAAAGTTTTTCTGTTGTAGCTATTTCATTTACAGTTTTATTGCTGCCACCACTTGGCACACTTGCATCTAGATGTGCAATAATATATCTGACTGCCAGGAACCATTCCCTCATATGCAGTTAAGTTGCTATTATTAGTTACTACTACAGCCCCTCTTCTAAATTGAATAACTTCCTTTTTTTCCTCCACTAACTGCTTTCAGATGTTTTTGAATTCTCATCTTTTTGCATGAGAAGTGGCTTAGATAAGGTTTTTTTACAATCCTTTGGTAAGCTACTGTTACAGCTACTGTTTCCTTTTAATATGCTTTATACAGGAAAGAAATCATCAAAGTCAATAAAAAGGGAACTGCATGCCTGATACTAAAATTTCATACTCCTTTTTTTTAGACAGTATCAAAAACATCATGTGTAGCTTCATAATTAAAAGCAGTTGAAAATGGCAAGGAAATATCCTAAAATATTGCAATGAAATGATCAGCAGTATGTTTTCCCATGGTGTTTCTGTTTCATTTTAAATACAGTCAGGATTAGTGATGCTAAGACTTCTGTGATTCAGATTTCCAAACCTTTCCACAGTCTACTCTGTGTCTACTGTAAGTAACATTGGCATATTCACAGTTCATTCCTGCAAGTATCTTGGAGTGCTTTATAACTGTGTTTATTTCATACTTCCATTCTACAGAAAAACTGATGCAAATCTTAGGTGTGGTTAAATACTAAAATGGAATAGAAAATCAAAATATAATCTGTCCATTTCTGTAGTCCTCTGATACTACTAATGTGAAAGAATTCCTTACAGCAGGGTGTTTGGCTTGGCCTGAAAAGACAGAAGGCACTTGAAAAACTACAGTCTGTGATTAGGTGTGTTTCCTACCCTCCCTTCATCTTCAGAGGGTGCCTTCCAGGGCAGCTGTATTTTGTCCTGGTCCCCAGGAGCCTGGACACTTCAGGAGTTGTGGTACCATTCACTGAGTGGAGCACCTTGAATGTCTGACTGGTGGAAAAAACAAAAAGGGTGATGATCCTGCAATGCACTCACATGAATTTAAGGGAAGAATTGCTATTCCTTTACCTTTGGTAAGAATGAATTCATTACAAAATGCTGCCCAGATAATTAGTTTCCGTTGAGAGGATCCTTGTCTAAGTGGTGGCATCTGAACAGCATGGCTGTCTAAGTAGCTCATCCTCCCCTGATTCTGTTGCTGAAGAGTATCTCTCCCTAAGCATCACATCTTTCCATTCCTGCCTTTAGATGGTCTCTGCCCAAACCAGCACTGTAATTTCTGCTCCATCTGTACAGCTGCACAGAGTGTTGGCTGTGTGCAGCCAACTCATCTGCAGCAATATCACCATCACACCTGAGCATCTGCTGCTGCTCGTCCAGCCACCACAGTACCAGGCAGCTGTTAGGTGTGCATAGACCAAGGCCATCAGGTGGCTTTGGTACCTCTGATGTGCTGCTGGCCACTGTTTGTAAGGGGCTTTCAGTCTGTGCTAGCCTGCCGCATCCAGCCTCTCCTGCTGTGCAGCTGCTTAGCACAGCTGGGCAAAATCCGGCCTCTGGAACTGTTGAAACAGCAAAAGAAGTAAATGCAACATGGTAAAATAGTTAACTACAGGAGTTAATCCGGGATCCTAATACACTGTTTAGTGATGGTAGAAATCATGTTGCTTTAATCACATAAAATCAGCTCAGAGGGAAAACACAACAGCTCCCCATCAGAGTGATGATTAAGGGAATCAGGAAAACTGGGAGATGAGGTGGCAGTGAGAGGAGATAAATGTGAAGGCAAAAAAACAGTTCTGGCAAAACAGTAACTAAAACAGAGTTCATATGAGGCTCTGGGGGTATTATGTGGTTCATATAGAAGGGGATAAAGGTAGTGTTTTAATTCCTGAACTTGTTAAAGTAAAGCAACAATTCAGTCCTACATTTAGGTCTTAGAAGATCTATTTCCTGCTGTGCCCCTGTTCTGCATGGAAAAGATGATTGTTGTAGTTGCAGTAAATACATGCCCCAGGCCTGACTGCATTCCATTCCTGGTTCTGGGATCTGCCTGAGCCTGGTTTTTTGTTGTGGTTTAAGACTGCTATTTAACCAGGTTTGTAATCTTGAAGGCAGGCTGATGACAACATGTCACTTGCATTAAAACTGCTCCTGAGTGATAGTTTAAAAGATTCTTTTATGAGAATGAAATACCACATTATTAGAGACTTTATTATATAATAAATAAGTAGCATCAATCAATGAAGTGATATTTTAAGTAGAGATTTACTTTGAAAATTGCTTTTGACTGAGGGGGTAATGGGCAGTTCTGTTCCCTTGTTCAATAGCTTCTGGGTTATATAATTCTCAATTTATAAGCAGTTAAACCCCAAAGCTCATCCAGCAATGTGAAAATCAATATAAAACAGTTAGATTCTGAGGAATTCAAGTTGAGGACCAGGGTTGGAAGACTAAATGGGTCGGAAGACTAAATTTCTTATCACTAGAAAAGAAATGCAGGTGAGAAGGGACACCCATTTATATAATTTCATATTCTTGCAAGAGATTGCAGAACTGACACCAGTGACTAACGCCCTGTGTGGTATGAGTTATTGTATCTCCAATCAAGGCAGTGGAAGAGAGTCCTGCCAACACACAAAGCTGTGCCAGTTCACACTGCACAAGACTCTGACCTGAAAGCATAATGTATTCTAAGCACAGCGTCTGAAGTACTGGGAGCAGTTGCAAAAAACTCCCAGAAACTTCTAAACACTCTCTGCATGGTTCATGAATGCTTCTTTTAAAGTTTTTAAAATATATGTTTTTATAAAAGCTGTGTTTTCTTCTATCAAATCTCTTAGTATGGTAATTGTTCATGCACAGATATTTTTCATACATTTCAGAAAATACCTTCTGTAATTTAGAAGTTTGTTAAGTGTGTGTGTAAAACACATAATCATTGCAAACTGGGACTCAGTGCAAGAAAATAGTTTAACAGAAGGTCCCATGTGCAACAGATGCAGACTGTCAGGGAATAAGGGAGAAAACAACAAAACCTGCAGATGGATCAATGACTGGCCCTTCAGAGTTAAAAAATTACTGCCTTGAAGATGAAGTGTCTACAATAAAAACATTTCAGGCAGCCTTTTATAGGCAGTAAAAGGGTGCACAGCAGCTGTTTAACAGCTCTCAGTTACATGAAAACTCAGGCTTGATGTTCATGTTTGTCTTGGAGGCAAATGTTTGACACATTCAGCAGCTATGTACAGGGCAGCCTGACCCTGACAGCACCACTTCTTTCTAATACGTTAGGCTGAGCTGGGCCATCACCTGCTTGAGGATGACCCTTTCATGTGTACAGACACGCAGAGGGCTGTACAGACCTGAGCTGTACAAAGCATCCAGTTCTATCCTGGTCCAGGTACTTTTTCAGTGAGCAGTCAGATCATGAACAGAGCAAGTCCTTGCTGTGGCAGTGTTAGGTTTGCAGTTGGACTGGATGATCTTCATCATCCTTTCCAGCCTAAATTAAAGAGTTTTTCATTGCAGGTGAAGATCAATGGTGTTGAATTTTTAGCTTCTGAGTGTGGATCTGAGGGGTCTGCATGCTCCTCTCTTTGTCCAGCCAAAGTGAGTCTGTCATTATTCCCATGCAGAGAGGCAGTCTGGCTGGGCAGTCTGACTCCCAGGGTATGTGCTCCTCTTCTTCCAGGGGCTGTAGCTGACAGCACTGCCAGCTCATGTTGTCCTACAGGTTGTCCTTTGCCTTTTTTTATGAACTCTTGTGGAATGATCTAAGCACTGGGCCTAACTCAAACTTTTATGTACATGCTTGATTTCTGGGAGCAAGGATACTTTTCCACAAAAGTATTTTTTTTCCCCCTTCCCCTCAGTGTAGGTTGCTCAGCTTGGTAGATGCCCAAGTAATGGAAGATAATGTAGAGAGTCAGTGAAACTGCCTGGCAAGCATTGTTATCAGCATTATTAAATCATATTTTTTATTTTAACCATATTCTGTAAATTGTTGTAGCAATTAATGTCTTATATAAGCTATTCCTGCTGAGTAGTTTATTAAGTCTATTTATATTTCTGCTGATTTCTTTTAGTGCATAAATCCTGGTTTTGATCATAGTAAAGTTAATAGGAATTGTGACCTTGTTTGCAAGGGAAGCAAAATCTGGCTTCCCTGGCTTAGTTTTTTGCAATCCTTTTCAAAGTTGAGTTTTCCTATGTATACCTGAGAAGATGAATTCAAAGCTGCAGCCTCTTTAGAATATATGACAGGTACATCAGGGAGCTACAGAGATGTTTCAAAGACTTCCAAAACCAACCAGTCCTTCTTGGCCTTGCACAGGCAGTGCAATGCTTTCTTCTTGGGGATGTGTTGTGGATGAAGACATTTTGCATTATATACTACTTCCATTTTTAATCTTTTTTTCCTTAAATTTGATTCTGGCCAAATTCTCATTATTTCCCTCAGTGCAAAGTTTCAGAGGGAGAATCTGTTAATCTGATTTCTGGGTTTGGAGTACTTTTATAGTGAGCCATTTGCCATGAGTCATATTTTTTCTGTACTTGCTGTGGCAGCATTAAGTTTGCAGTTGGACTCAATCTTAAAAGTCTTTTCCAACCTTACTAAGAGAGTTTTTCATTGCAGGTGAAGATCCATGGTGTTGAATTTGTAGCTTGTGAGTGTGGATCTGATGGGTCTGAGGGATTTGCACACTCTATTTTGCAACTGAATAAGAATCTTTATAATAATAGGACAGAGACCAAGCTGCTTCTCCATTTTATGAAAGTATCAGACATAATGAATGTCATTCTCTGTTCAGAGGGTAAAAGGCACTGGAATTCAAAAGAATCAGCACAAGAGAGCCTTCTTCAGGTTTCAGACCTGGGATAGGTCTTTTGTATATTACACTTCACTGGTTGAAAACAAAAGCAGAGGGAAAAAGCTGTAGAACTGCATTATTCTGTATCAGAGGGAATATCTTTTACATCCCTCAATTTGGAAATAATGGAATGGATATTTCTGCTTATTTATTTTTGTATTCAAAACCATAGTGTGAAAACATTGCGTATACCCGTGACAATTGAGAGAACTGATCACTTGGAATTAAAACTCCAACCATGGTGAAATGAAAGAGTTGAAAAATAATCTTTTTTTTCCTAAGAGTAACATTGATTTTCTCATTTGGAAGCATATAGAATTTTTGTAGTCTTGGAGAAATGGTTTTGTTTTGAAGAAATTTTATCTTTGTTTCAATAGAATGCTCTAGAATGAAAAAGAACTTCAAAATGTCTTATATGCTTCTGAAATCTGTATTTTTCCCTAGTGTACAGGCTCACTGCTGAAGGTGAGCATGAATAATGAAAAAAGAAAATACCACTGTAGGGTGAAATTAATGATCTGGCTAAAGCACTAATCTTGATATAGAGGTTTCAGGACCTCAGCTGAAGTGAAAAAGCAAGAATTCAAAAAGTAGTTAAATTCTTTTAAGTGCTGTGAGGAAGAGTATTAAGAACTTTAATTACTTCAAAACTTAGAACCAAGAAGGCTCTAAGAAAAAAAAAAAAGGCTAAGTATTTTTCTGATTGAGAAATGACTGCTCCTTTAAGCAGATAGATGCAGCAGGAGAGTCAAAGATAGCTTGGCCAGTGCCACAGAAGGCATGTGTTTGAAAAAGCAAATAAAACCCCTAACCACAAAATGTAACAAGAATAAGAGCAGTTGTCTGTAATGCACTGTATCTGTTCACTTATCCATTCTTCTAAATTAGAGGGAAATGCTCATCTTGGAGAATTGATAAGAGCTCTTTTATCATAGCAGAGCTATTTAATATTTTACAGTAGAGGTACTGCTGCAATTTTCCATATATTAGAAGATATGCTGAAAAGAGAGAAGCATAAGTTAACCTTTAACGGGAGGAAAAATTGCAAATGCTGATCAGAAGCAATGTCAGATAGGTACTAAGAAAATGCTATCAAAGACATTCAGTTCCTCAGCTTTTGCCTAGTAAAGCAGGATTTCCATAGAGATAATAGAAACTTCAACTGGCAAAAAATCTGATGTAATTTACCTAGATTCGATAAACTCAGCTTTCATCACATTACCGCAGAAAATAATAATGCATTGTGTCAGCAAAAAATAGTCGTGAGGGAGCTTGTGGAGTGCTCAGAGCACCACCCTGAGACCACAGAGGATGCGCCTATGGAGAGACAGTGGGATTATTCAATTAATCAAGTAACACATGTGTTTCCCTCTGTTGGACCACATGGCTTAGACTGGGGACTTTCTCACTGTGTGATGTCTTTGGGAGGGTTTTTATTTATTGCTTTTAAGAAAAGCTGGTTGGTTGATGATGCTGTACTGTCGTGAGCTGCTAGCCCGCTGGCAGCGGAGTGAGAGGCAGTGGTGCTGGGACCTTCCAGGAGCATCCCCAGTAACGAAGCCACTTGGTGGCACAGGCACACACACACACAATCACTCCAGCACACGCTTCCCATGGCTCTTGTAAAATCCCCAACGACAAAGAAGTGGGAAGGGTCTTTGTATGGAGTTCCGAAGAGGAGGAAGCTCATTCCAGCCACGCATGAAGGAGACCAGGGACAAAGACAAAAGAACAGTTCAGGGTCCAGGTTTAAATATGGGGGAAGGGGGG
>VYZP01043771.1:0-18078 GCA_013400635.1 Hypocryptadius cinnamomeus
ACATCTCACCCCGTCCCTGCAGCAGCAGTCAGAACAGCACAGCAATCCACAGAGAAATGCAAGGTGCTCAGGCCTGACTGTCAGGGCAAAGCGACAGGTTTTCAGGGTGGAGGGGTCTTACACTGCAAACCTCTGGGCAGGGATGCCTGCAAGCACAAGTTGGGCAGTTAGGTGGATGCTGGTGATTGTGGGCAGCTGCAGCATCCCCACTTTCCTCTGTCTCCCATGTGGGCAGGCACATCATCCTCAAACCCTCCCACCCACCAGACAATGTAGGGAAGGCTCCGTGGGACACCCTCCCACTATCAGCCGTCACCCTGGTCAGCACAGGGTGCCCTGGCAGGGGGACAGGGCTGGTACCAACCCTACAGCTTCCCAGCAGAGCACTCCCAGCAAATCCATCTCTGCTCCTCCCCCTCCACCACCCTGCCCCTGTCCCATCTGCCTTGTGCTCTGGCCCAAACTCTCATCCTGCCTGATCCCTGCCCTCAATCACTCATTCACTCTGTGTGTAAGGAAGGAGACAGCACATTGCCAAATCAGCTATCTCAAAGGGAATCTAGCAACTTTTATTGAGGCCTTGTCATGCAGCCTGGACTGTCACAGGCAGTCCTTGTGACGAGCACGCGGTCCTAAGGCATGGTGACCGTCCGTCCGGCGCTCCTGGCCGCTGTAAAGCGCCTCTTATTCCTCAGACCAGAGAACCTCTCATCCAGCGTCAGGCTGGTCTGCAGGGGAAAGCGAGAGCGAGTCAGTCCCCTGTCTCGTGGCAAAGCACAGCCAAACTTGTAGCAGGGTATTGATTAGAGCCCATCAGTCAGGCTGGTGATTCACAGCTGGTTAGTCAATTAAACCACTCAGCACACAGAGACAGGGAGCTCGACAGACTGTGTGCGGCTGGAAAACCTCCAAGCAGCTCCCAGCCCCAAGACACAGGGCATCCTCGGCAAGAACAGGAGCAAGCAGATGGCATTTGAGCACAAGGCATCAGGTAAAACCAAACTGTCCAGACATGAAACGCCGGCAATGAAGAAGGTGGAACAGGATTTCTCAGCTGCCCCAGGGCTCTTGGACCATACTTCAGTGTAAAATGTGACACCAAGAAGGGCACCAAAGCAAAGAGCGAGCAAAGCCCAGAAGTGCCACGTGTCTCTGAGGAATGGGAAGCACTGACAGTGAAATAGTCCCCTCTGGCCAGGACTACTCATCAGCAGGACCTCCCTGCTCCAAGCAAGCACATGGACAGGCCAAGACAGGCCATCAGAGTGGGGAAAACTGGGCTGAGTCTGTAGTTGCTGAACAGTCTTCTCAAGTGCCTTCAGTTTTGTGAGCAACCTGGCCAACACAGCTACGGGACTTTCCTCCCAGGTTGTGTTAGATAAACCCAGCTGGCAGCCCCAGAAACCTGAGTGTGACGTTAACAGCTCAGTGGCAGGGCTGCTGCAGGGAGCCAGGTGCCTCCTGTCCCGTCGACAATCCTCTACCTGGTTGGCCATGGCGCGGAAGTTGAATCTCAGCAGCACCCCCTTGGGCTGGGGCTTGGCCACCCATGCTGGAGGTCTCTGGCTTCGCAGGAATGGGCGCTTGGATCCAGGCCTGGAGAAAGCACAGAGCTGCTGTCACTCAGGATGCTAAGACAGCACTTCCCATCCTCTGCAAACCAGCACGCTCCACCTGTCCCATGGTGCATCTGGCCCCTGGCAGAGCCAGGAGAGCAGCCGTGCAGGCAGAGTTCCAGCACTGGGGACTGTCACATCCAGGCTATTGAGGGGTGCTCTCTGCACCCAGGACATGCACAGTGCCCTCACCCACCCTTCCCTCTGCCCCCAGCTGGGTGCCAGGTCCTGCAGCTGCCCCTTTCCAGTCTCTGAGCTCCTCTTACACAGTGAGCATAAGGTGTCCCTTTGGGGCACGCTGTTTCTCCCAACACCCCACAACCAGCACAACCAGCCTACCACCTCTTCCCACAATGGTGCTTCCATTTCTCCCCACTCTGCATAACAAATGAGGGCACAGTAATTACAGATTACCATGTAATTACAGGTAAATACAGGAGATTTTTATCTCCTTCTGATATGCTGGGAAAGGAACCAGACATCATTTGCTAGCCATTTTGGGTCTGAACCATTCACTGCACACTCATTACAGAAGTGAAGCTGCAATAATGCTAAAGGGATTTGCAATGGCTTTTGTAGGGCTCCCACCCTAACAAATCACCTCATTTACTTACAGGCTGGGCTGGCCCGCCTGGGGATTAACCACAGAAACCGTCAGAATTGCTCCCGGGCTGGGTTTCACTTGCCACCTGCCGAGACAGGGAGATTTATCCAGCTTCAAGCCTGAAAGAGCACTGTCTATTTGCATTGTGCCTTTGTTCACCAATTACCTTCTCATCCTTGGCGGCTTCCCGTCTCCTTGAAAATCCATCTGCTGTAAAATATATTTAAAAACAATTACTTAAAAGAATTAGCTCTCAGAAACAGTGACTTCTTTTCTAGGATTTTGTTTGGTGTATCTGAAGAGCTCCTTTCTTGTGAGTTGTCAAGAAACTAATTTGGGGTTTCCCACTGGCACAGTGATGTGTATGGGGTGCCTTTACCTTGCCCTGCTTGTGCTGCTCTATAAACTGCAAGGTTTATTTTTATCACCCTCCCAGGATTTACTTCCCAGCTGCCAGAATACCAAGCTGTATTAAAAACTGCCTGCAAATACCTTCCTACCAATACATGCAGCGTTCAGGTCTTCCACCTCTCTCCCCCAGTTAGGAAGCAAAGCTACAGCTGGGCTTGTAAAATGTGAAGGTTTGTCACTACCAGCAGACTGCAGAGGAAATGTCTCAAATACTGACCCCTCTCTGGAAGCGGGCTTTGGAGAACCACTGCTGCACCCGCTTCTGCTGGAACGCTAGTCCCCTGTTCAGCAGGAAAGGCCTGCTGGTAAAGGAGAGAGACAAAGAGGTGAGGATGATACCAGGTCTCTCTAACATTTAATGCCAAAATACCAAGCTGGTCTTAAAAAGCAGTGCAAGAAGCAAATGAGGCGTGTGTTACTGAGTTCAGCCCAACAGGTTATTCTGCCAGCAAAGGATTTCAGAGGAACTTGATTTTCTGCTCAAATGAGGCAACAGTTTGTGTGTTCTGAGCTTTGCTCATTAAAAGCAAAAAACATGGGAGGAAAATCATAGAAAAAAATCAGGTCAGCAAGGACCTCTCAATGTTATTCAGTCCCTGTTCTGCTCAGAGCAGATGAAGGATTGCAAGGAGCTTCCTTTTGAGCTCAGAGAACATAATGATCTCAATGAGACAGGCACTGAGACAGTGCCCAGCACCTGGCACATTGCCTTCCTCACAGCTCCTGGGGCACAGTCTGCTCCTGCAGCCCCTCACTAGGACAGACTCCCTGTCTCTGCCCATCCCTTATGGCTGGAATCTGTATTTCCTGCCTGTATGAAAATAAATGCTATTTCACCCTTCAAAAGCGTTTCCCAAAGCGACAAAGTTTATTAAAAATACAAAGTTCACATTTTCTGTGCTTCCTGAAATAAAATCACAGATAAATATTGGCATTATTAACTATGAGCATGAGGTTGTTCTCTTTCCAGGTGCCTTCCTAACATACCCAGGGGTATTTTCCTGGTGCAGCACATGCACATGGCTGTAGTCCCACCCAGCTGGCACATACAGAGAGAGAAATCCCTTGAGTTGCACAGGTAAAAACCACTGAAAACCAAAATAACCCAGAGTTACCAAAGATTTTTACCTTCTCCCTGGGGTGTGGATGCTGGCAGCATCTGCTCTGAATCTCTTGGGGCCTGGAGATGGCTGTGGCTGTTCCTCCTGCTGCCCACTGCTGCTTTTGGCAAAAGCATCGCTCTTTTTGGTGTCCTGAAAGAGCAGTGAGACCTCAGCAGTTGTCACCTGCAGCACAATCTTGGTACAAGAACACAGGTGAGGGCAAGGGACAGCACATAAGGGGCTGCTCTCTGCTGACACTGCTGACAACAATCAGTCAGGGCGTGTGCCTCGCTTCCTGCACATGGAACTGCAGGAGCCAGGGAGAATGTTTTGTTCTAATGCTGCAGAAACCAAAGAAGAATACAAAGATCAGTCCATGCAGAGCAAGTCTCACAGAAGCTGTGCATTACAGCCCTGCTCAGGTTTCCTTTTGGTCATCAGCTCTTTCTTGTCTGGACACATGCATTGCCTGGACCACACCCTGATGCACGGAACACACCAGAAGATCCCTCAGCAGGGTCTGTCCTGCAGTTCCAACACACACTGCCCCAGGCTCCAGCCTGGTGATTTCTGTGGGACAACTACCATCATGTTAGTACCAACTAACTGAGGTCTATTTCCATATTCTTCCCCCTTGGTTTATTCCTGCAAAGAAGTTACTGTAGAATTCTGCCTCCTAGCAACTGCTTATTACTCTCTGTAAATACCAGCCACACTCAATATCTGAGTCATCCTGGTCTTTCTTTTCAGGAATAACCTCACTTCTTGCACATGCATGCTCAGTTTAGGGCTTTCTTATTTATACCCCCTACAACACATTCACTAAATGTGCCATCCTGCTCAGCACTTGCATTTTTTTAAAAAGCTCACTGAACATCTATGACCTCCTAACTGAGTGGATTTTCATCAGTGCAGGAAAACCCAGCTGCCTCTCACACTATCTGTCACAGTACTGGGAATCAGTGTCTCTGGTGAAAGTATATCACTGAACCAGAGTCACCTGAAAAGTCACCAAGTCTGACCTTTGACTTCACAGGAACTTGGAAAATGCCCTAAGTGGAGAACAAATAACAAAGAATCTTAACACACCTCCTCTAAATGATAATAGTAAGATGAGATGCCATGGAATTAATTTTTATGAAAATATTTTTAAGCCTTTTCATACCAATTTTAAAAAACCTTTTTTAGCAAAACCCATGGGAACTGATCAGTAAAATTATGCTAAGTCAGAAGCTTTATAAAACTAACTGTAAAATTGCTATTCCATATTCATGTATGTCTGTACTCACCTATGCATACAAATGCTGTGCACAGGCATTAAAAGATGGTGTCTTTTATGTAGATTGTTCTTTGGGGTGATCCAGGATCATTAAATTGAGCAGATTTCTACATGACATTTGGGAAAAGCCATACCTTCCTTATTGCCCTACCTCCTGAGCCGACGCCTGGCGATTTAACGGGCTCACTCCATCGAACGCAGCAGCTGCTCTTCTCTTGCGACCAGGCAGAGCATTCCTGAATTGTCTCCGACTGAACTGCTGCTGTCCAAAGCCTCTTCTGAAACGGTGAGGTCCTAAAAACAAAGCCCTCTTACTTTAGCATCTTTCAAAATTCAGTTTATGACTACAGTTTTGTAAATAGATTATAAGAGTAACTTAATCTGATACTACAGAAATAGTGGTGCAAAAGTCACACTGATTCATATTAAATAATTTTTCCAATGTCTCTCTAGCACTCTTACTGTATATAGGACTGCCATATACATTATTTGATGTGAAAGAATACAGAAGAGAAAAGCCTTTCACAATTCTGATTCCTCATAAAGACAGGAACACCCACATCAGGAGACCTGTCAATCTGTTGTCAGAGCTCACACTGATATGAATTAACTATGAAACAGAAAAAGCATTTAGATACAGATATACACATGACTTGAGCATCCCAAAGCCAACCCCACAGCAGCCTGAAACAGCTCTGAGGGCCCACATCATAGTATAATTTTTATTTTTGAATATATATATATATATATTTGTTTTCTTTTAGCTTGACATACCATAGCTTCTCGTATTATAGGAGAAGTCTCCTGCTGCTCTTCCATGATACACACACACCCGTTGTCTGTCCTGCATTTAACCTTCTCCCCTAAGCCTGCTGATGATTTTGAAGAGTGCTGAAGTGTTGAGCGAGAGGAAAGCCCTATCAGACTGAGGCACAGTGCTTCCAAACCTAATTACTCCACATAATAAAATTCTGTAGTCGTAATGAGACAGCAAGTTTCTGAGTCACTGTGTGAGCTGACACAGGCACAACAACAATCACAAACCCACAGCTGGGATGCCAAGATGGAATTTATTTCTGTTACCTCACAAAGCAGCAGTCCCTGAAGCAATACCTAAGCAGAGCCACTTGGGCACCAGCACCATTAACCTTGGCCCAGTGCTGGAGAATCACCAGGCTGCCCTTCACACCAGTTTACCAAGGGTATGCCTGCATAGGGTCATGACCATGCTGTGTTCTGATCTCTGTACCAAGGCAGGGAGCTCAAGCATGTCCAGAAGGATGCCCTCAAGTCTACCAAACACCTCCATTATCTATAACCAGATGTTCTACTTCTCAGTGCACACAGAGGGTAAACAGCAGTAGATGTGTGTTTTCCTTCACTGCTGCTTCACACTTTGCTAATCCACAGCTGCAAGGTCACTGAAACTCCTCTGTTTTCAGACCGTTCCCCCCAATAGCTGCTATACCAGTGAGGTGTGCCCACACCCTGGGGGTGAATAAATCAGGAACAAAGCTGTGCACGGCAGAGGGCAATGGGAGTGCACTCAGACCCTGGATCTCACAGCAGAACCTCACTGACACAAAGCACAGAGCAGTGAGGTGCATATATTGATCTTACATCACTGACTGCTACGTGACAGCAATTTATACTGCCTTGGAGCAACTGGAAATGAAGTGTTCTGAGGCAGCAGTGGCATTGCTCTGAGGGGCCACCACTGCCACAATGAATGAAGGCTCCAGCCTCAGGGTGTAACGCCAGCCAGCAGCAGCCTGAGCTGCTTACACTGGAACATGCTTGAAGATGATTTGAGCTGCTCTGGCTCTAAAACAGAACAGCACCAGCACAGGCCCTTGGGAAGCAGATACCAAACACCATGTTGGGGTGCTTCATGCCCCATGGCCAGAGGTGCTGGTTGGGAATGTACACAAAAACACAACACGGTTCACAAGCTCTGGGGCCAGTTGTTATTTCCTTTGCAGACAATGCCCTCTCATTGCAGAAGTACAGGCGTGTAAATGTTCCTCTCGTGACATACATTCAATTTTGATAAACTGTTTCTTTTTGACCACATGTGGACTTCCTGTAGTCAATGTCCCTTTGATTTTTTCTCCTGCTTCTATTTCCCCAGTCTGTTTTTGCCCTGTCGTTTCTCTTCAGCCCCCACCCTGGGCCTGTCCCTATCTCTTGCCTGTTTGCTGGGCTGCTCTCCTCCTGGACACCCAGCTTTGCTGCACAGCTCTCCTATACTCTGGAGAGGACAAGAGACTGAGCTCAGCTGCCCTTCCTGGATACTCATCAGGGCAGTGGGAGGGACTGCTGCAGAAGGCAGCCCTGACTAGAAAATCGTGTCCCTGTCAGTCTGTCCCTATTAGAGAGCCTGTGCTCAACAGTGCACTCAGGCACTGCTCACCCAACACAAATAACACATGACAGAGCCATCAGCCTCCAAGGGGGACCCCATCACACCAGCTGGGAACCAAGGCCTCGCTCTGTCATCTGCGTCCTGAAGTGTGACACATGGGAGGCTTCATGTCTGCAAAAGGTCTGGCAGGTATTTAATAATGTAAGAACATTTCAATAAAATCCCACAGCGTCAGCAGCTGGGGAAGAACCTCCCCCCCACACATCCAATGTTTGGGTGTGTGCTCAGAGCCTGGCTCTGATCACACCTGCGATGGCCAAAAGGCACCTCTGCTCAGCCAGTCCAGTCTGGGCACAAGTTCCCATGTATGACAGACTCTTTTTTCCAAGAAGATTTGAAATTCAAATTTCTTGTCATTAAAAATCATCTTTTCCCCCACGAGGGAGAAGGTTTAAGCCATATTCCAAGAGGGATTAACAGCACTTTGCTTGCTGGTTTAATCAGCATAATACCCTTCCCCCTCCTCTGTCATTACAGTGCTGGGCTCCTCAGATCATCATTTTGATAACGGTTATCACATCTCAGCCCAGAAGGGACTGCATTTCAGCAGGGACCGAAGTGAACTGAGCCCCTGATGAATTATGGGCTAAATTCCCAGTCATGCTGAGCTTCCCCAAATTGCTACTGACAATCAGCACCACACAGCATGGCAGGTCTGTGCACTTGGCAGGGCTGAATTCAGACTCACTGAAAACCTACCAAATACTAAAGCTAGCAGGAATAACTATATAAATTAACAGAAAAGCTCTCCCATCTAAGAAATAGAGAAAAAATATTTTACTGGATTTGCCTCTGGATGCAGTAATTGCTTGAGTGCAGGAGAATATCAAAGCCTGTGGGTTTTGACAGAAAAATCAATTTGCTAAGGGCATTTATCACCATTATGATTTGAACTAGAACAATCCTCTGTAAGGCACTGTGTGGTGGACACCAAGAACACAAAGGTGGGAGGCAGTGATCCCATTGTCCTGATCTGTGATTGGCACTCCAATATAAGACTGCAAAGATACTTCTGCAAAATATCACTAAAATCTTCAGGGAGTGACTTAGCAGTAATTATTAAAAAAAAAAGTTCATAGAGATGTCATTTCATGCAGCAGATAACTTTGGTTTGTAGGTAAAAGCTAGTGGAACAAAACAAAGGTGTGATCATTCAGTATTATTAAAAAACCTCACCATAAAAATAGCATGCTTGGCAAAAGTGACAATTTAGCTTCAATAACTGAGCTATCAAATACAGTTACTGAGGGGGTAATTTGGATAATTTAAGTCTGCTCTGGGAAAATGAGGATTAGGAAGAGGCATAATTAAAATATGCAAAGCCAAGGGGAATAGAGAATAGATATTAAGTCACTTTAAATTAGTAATTCATGAGAATGGAAGGGAGAGAAATGGATGAATTATGCTCTGAAAGGGCCCTGATATTCCATTGTTATGGGGAGAAAAGCTAATCAGAGCCTGAGCGCATCTTATACGCACACAGAAATTGGATAGGAGAAGGATTTGAGAGCTGGATTTTGCTAAAAATGCATTTCCCAGCCTGGCCAGCCTCTGCTGCCTCAAGTGCCCATCTACCTTGTAAATTCCTCTGCTTCCAGGCTCGGTATCGGGGCCGCCCATAGCCGGAGGCTGAACTCCTGTTCTTGACCTGCTGCCTTCCGCTGTCACCCACGGCACTGGCATCTGTCTGCTCTTTCCTGTGGCGCTTTATGATGTCATCTGGAATGAAATGAGGAGAAACCCATGGAAACTGCACTTTCCACCAACAGTCATTCCCTCTTTGGGTGCTCGGAATTGTCTGTGGTAAACACGGAGCTTGCTGCTCTGTGAGCTTCGCTGGGCAGACAATGAAAGATTAAGCTTAGCTTAGAAAGTATAGGATCCATTTACTGGGCTCCTGCAGGCTGCAGATTAGAGTGCAGCAAATGATTTACAAATGTGCCACCATCCAGCACGTCCCCACCACAGGCAGGACAGAGATTTCAGACCCCATCCACCAAGGGATCTGATCCTGCAGGCTTCCCACAAGCCTAAGGGAAGATGTTTTTGCAGGGGCACCAAGAGCTGAGTGCTGGGCAGAGAACTTTTCTGAGAAGGTCTGACTTGAATTGCTGTAGGAAAGGTGGCCAAAGGGGGGAGGATGTGACAGCTGTTGAGCTACTTGGATCATGCACAAAGTACTGTCAGATGCAGAGCTCAATCAAGAGACAGCTCAGGCCCCTCAGTCTCAATCAGCTGGTCTGCAATCAACGGGATCCTCTTAATTCAAGCTGTTCTGATGAAGAGGAATGGCAAAGGCAAAGGGACATCTCTTCATTCATTCATATTTTCCAACATTTTCTTCTTTTAACCTCAAATCTTCCAGAAAATACTTTGCAAATCTTTGCAAATTGAAAATAATAAAGGCACATCTGTGAAGCTGCAGGCAGAATGTTTTAACTTGAATGAATTAACAAGAAATGAAGCATCCAAAACAGGCCCTTTCTCAGGCAGTGGCTACTCCAGCTCCTTAATGCATCACTGGAGTCAAAGGACAGAAGTACCATCAGCTTTCAGTGGGTGCTTTCCATGAATTATCAGACCTCCAGCACTGCTTCCCTGTCATTTCCTATCAAGAAACTCCTGCGTCCAAATGAATACAAAGCCCAAGGAAAAGAGAGCACATGTAAGGACACGCTGCTTTTGTGATTTCTCTTTCAAGTCTGCCAGGAAAAGAATAGGCTGGGAGATGCTGGGCCATGTTCTTGGGATGAATTTGCTAATGGTCTCAGCTAAATGTGCCTTTGGGACACGTGTGATTTGGAGCACAGCATGCTTTGAAGCGTTTTGAAAGCATCCCTGCACACTCTGCAGGGAGGTGACCACACTCATCCAAGGGTGGGCTGTCCACAGCATGAGGAAATGAGAGGGGCTGAATGCTCAGGTGCCTGATCTGTCACATTGCAGTGTCTTTTTTGTTTGGGTATGAGTTGTTACGCTGCATTTTGTGCCCATAAACATGATGGGGTTAACAGAGCGATGTAATGGACTATCATACAAGGCTGCAAGGGGATCCTGAGAGGTAATTTATGGTGCATCCATACTCTCGAGGCAGAATTAGATCTATCAGGGCAGCTTTAAAGCACCTCCTGAAGTTTTTTGTGACTGCTAACTCATGTAAGGCACAAATGTATCTGAAAGCACAGAAAAACCACCTGATGGAAAAAGTTCTTCACCAGGGGCTTCTTGTTTTCCAATTCTCTCTTCTACCCTGAGTAAGGTGTATTCTGGATGGAATATGGAGTTGGACCACAGCAGATCTGACCGAGAGAAGCACTAAGGAAGAGCAAAAGCAAAGGCAGCATCACACATCAGCAAAGAGAAAAATGGTGTGCAACACTATGGGAGAAAAATAAATAAAAAATGAGGGATCCACTGTTGCTATAGCTCCTCATAGAAACATTAAAATAAGGGTGCATAAGCCAAGGGATCAGTTTGAGTTTGCAATGGAAAATGTTCGTCGTTCCTAACAAATGACTCCTGGCTGGGAAGAAATGACACAAGGTTTCAGTTAGGAAGCTGACCCAGTAACAAAAGGTGCTGGTGGACTTTCCTTTCACAGCAGAGACACCAACACGATAATCCACCAAGATCTCTCGTCCATGCGTCAGAATCCAGGCCTGGGGAGTTCAGGACAGGGCGGTTGCTGGTTGTTTATGCTCAGTCCATATTCCCCGTGCCAGAGGAATGGCGAGCATCGGAGCAAGCTGCTATAAATAGCACGGCGAGGCCATGGCCCCCCTTCCCCTGTCATCAGGGCTGCTCTGCCTGAGCCCCCCGGGCCGCCCTCCCGTGAGCCCCGGGCCGCTGCCAGCCCAGCGCCGAGCCCGGGCCCCGCACACGGCCCCGCCGCCCGTGCTGCCACCCGGACAGGGACACCCGCACGGCGGGGCCACCTCCGGCCCGAGCCCGGCCCGAGCCATCCGCACAGCCACCCCGGCNCCGGCCCCTGTGCCCGAGTGCCCTTCCCCGCACCGAGCGGCCCCTGCGCCGCCTGCGGCCAGCGCTGCTCCCTGCCCGCGCTCAGCCCTGCCCTGCTGCCTGCCCTCCGCACCCTCCCCGGCGATCCTTTCCATCAGCACCTCCCCTCCATCCCTGTTCCTGAAGCACCGTGCCCCAGCCTCCGGGCTGACATTGTTCCGCTTCTCCCCGCGAGCCCTCCTCCTCCGGGGTTTATGCCAGCAGCAGATGTATCTTAACAACCCGGCAGTCAGGTCAGAGCCATGTGAACGATGGAATGACCTTGCTTCCTTCCGAAGACGAGAAAAACAAGGCAATTCTACGAACAGAGATACTCGCGGCTCATATTCGTGCATTAAGTCTGTTCTGATTTGTGAGCGCCCGTAGGAGGAAGCACCCATTTGGGACTGGTCTTGGGGCAGCATCCCGATCACTCACAGAACTCAGATTCTTCAGGGATCTTTCAGTCTTTGTAGCATTGGTTTTGGCACCGAAACTATTCTACAGTTTGAATACAAAATGTGAGCTAAACCATCTTCCTCTACTTTAAAAGACGTACGAAGAAATAAAAAAGAGATAGGAGAACAATATCTTCCAAAGGGCTGCCATGCATCAAGTGAGGAGCATGCTTTTCTCTGAAGTTTCCATAAGATAAATGCTGTGAAACAAACTTTCTCACCACGTATGTAATAGGGACCACATAAATAGTGAACAGTGTCTGCATGTTCTGCGTTTTCAATACAGTGGTTTTTTTCCACCTTGCACTTCAAATGGGAGAAAAATTTCTACAAGCAGATCAATCAGGGCAAGAATTGCCTCCTGATATGTGTACAGCTCTTGGAAAGATCAACTGCTTCTGAAAGTGTTGGTTTAGGGAGTTGTTCTTTCATGAAAGAAAACAATAGAACAGTGCTGAGGGAGCAACAAATAACCTTTGCTGTATTTGGCAGTGACGCTGCAGAACGACCATGGAAGCAGATTGGTGTGAGATGTGAGGAGCCGAGGTCGATACCTTGTTTGCAATGTTCTGTGGTACACAAGGTGTTCTGGGGCCTCTGCTGTTCTCTGGGGAACGTGGCTTTAACGCTGCCCTAGTCCAAGAGCTGTCCTCCAAAGAGACTCCTTGAAATTTCCCAGCAATTTAGCCAGAGTATCCAAAGAAGCTGTGGCTGCTGGCAGAGGGCTGGAAGTATCCATATAAGCCCAGTTTTTAGTGATGTACTGGGAGAGGAGGTTTACAGCTGTATCATTTCCTAGCACCCAAGGAGGGTGCTGGAGCAGGGCTCTGGGCAGTGTCCTGCAAAGCAGAGCTGTCCAGAGACACGAGGGAAGGGCTGCAGCAGGGGTCTGGAGTCTCCTCGGGTAAGGCCATCCATCAGCTGAATGACCCAGGTTTCCACACAGGGCAGCAGCTGGGATTGGTCACTCTGTGAGGTCAGTGTCATGAAAGCCTTCCTGGCTTTCTGTAAAATCTTGGACACTCGTGTGTCTTCAGAAACTCTGGAAGCAACAGCTGAGAGATTTCCAGCAGTGTTTCTATTTGACCACATTTAGTGAAACAAACATTTGGGACCAAAGAAGACAAAGGCAGAGTTTAGAAATGGCAACTTCTAAAATATTCAAAGGACATTTTTTCATGGAACTACAATACAGCTTTTGCAGCAAATTCCACTTCACCAGCTGAGAGGTTTAATTAGCTGCTTTCCTTCAAGTGCATAGCATTAAAGCAATGATAAAACCTTTCCAAGCCATATTTATTCATCTGGGAAGTATGAGCTGATATGTGCTCTTATCTCTCAACTGCCAGTCTGTGACCTCTTAACATCTTGGCAAGTGTCCCATTTGCTTAGTACGTCTGAGCACTGCCATCACCTCAGCCCTGAGTAATTTCTCACATCAACAGTGGAGGTGACACATGCTGGAGTTGGTGAAAAGGCCTGAAGAGCCAGAGCCTCCTCTAAAGCACAATCCCCCTGCCCTGGAGAGGACTGCAGGTGTCTGGCAGACAGACTTGACTCTGCATCCTCAAAAAGGAATGCCAGAAATGTGACTTTCACAACTAAAAAGCGAGATTAATAATTGAATAACGAAGAAAGAAACAAAGAGGGGGGGGCAGGGGGAAGTATTTATGTTATGCTTTCTTCTAGAAGTGTTTTGTGTTGACTCACTGATACTGTGGCAACAAACCATCAAGCTGAGCTCTCAAAGAGCACTGGGGCACCTCTGCCAAGGGTGCCAGGTATTCCTTCCCCTTGTTAGGCACCGGCAGGACCAAAAGAGCAAGTGTTTTGTTCCAAAAGAGTAAGTGTTACTTTGGGGCACTGGGCCTTTCAATTTATCAGATGCTCTGCTTGTCATAGAATGAAACCCCAAGGAGCCCTAGAAGGCTTTTATTTAAAACTAAACAAAAATAAACTCAGTGGGAGAAAGGAGCACATGCCAGGAGTCAAACACTTGTGTTATCTGAAATGTGTTCTTGGTCTCTAAGTAGATTTAGTGAATCTTCTGCATGTTAAATTACTTGTCATGATTTATTATTGTAACAAATCTTACTCTGTGATCTCAAAATTAACACTGGCCACTTTGTCTTTTATTCTCAGGGGTACCTCATATCACAGTTATTTAATACAAAGTTGCAAAATATATGACTGTTCACTTTCAGTGAAATGGATCCAAAACTACATGACTCAAATGCTAATAAATGTTTACCTTTTTTTCTTGGGAACTAAGCCCGGGTGGCTGTAGGAATATGTGTCAAGGAAAGCTTGGAATCTGCATGCACACATTTTTTATCTGAGGGTGTGGAAGCTTTCCAGCCTCTCCCAGAATTGCTCAAAGCACAAACAATCACTTAATTCAATGGGCCAAAACTCTGATCACTTTTGTGACACTGTATTTTTCCCACAAAGGGGATGTTTAGGCTTTTAATTTATGAGAACCCCAGGACCATCATTCTCAGCTCTTCACAAGGAACACTGGTAGTAGTGCAGCTGCAAGAGCTTGCTCCAAAATTGGTGAACCACCACTAGAAAGAGCTTATGTTCTATTTTAGATGCTGAACATGGCCTTTCAACCATATGTTACCACTTGAAAATCATCTTCTTGAGAAGATGGAAGAAAACAAAACACTTCTTCAGGCTCTTGGAAGAAAATTCTAGTTACACAAATATTTATTTATTTTAGTCATTTCCAGAATGAACTACATTGGTGATGATAATTCAGTTTTTATGCAGAATGTATGCACTGTATGCCATAAAGTGGCTGCTCAGGGAAAAAAAGATCAGCCATGGACAATGACAAAGTCCTTGCTTTGCTTCTTAACAAATTTAGCAGATGCAGCCTGCATAGAGCAAAACTGAGTTTTTTAGAGAGGGGTAGTTGGCTTTTTCTCCCCCCCTCTCTCTGTATGTATTAAAATTGTCATCTCAGCCTGGCACATGCAAAACCACTGCTTCAACACCCATAAGATGTACCTCTGGACTATGCAGAGTGTCCCACAGTCATCCCATAAAAAAGCACATGGGCAGCATGACAGGGAACTGGAAGCTTCAGTGCAATCTGTAACCAGCCAAGCAGCATTCCAGTAAATGGAGATCCACAGGTACACCACCCTTGGCTGTGCTGCTTGTTGTCATGTAGGAGTAGTTTCAGTTTATCCAGCTTTTAGAGATCTCTCAGTGTTAAAGTAAACCTTCACTGAAAGGGCTATGTCTCTAATCGCTCCAAGAAACAAGCAAGTATGCTACTGCACAGCAAACAAGTTATTCAGAATAGAATAAAAGGACAAATCCTGCTTGAAATCACACCAAAATGCTCAGAGAAGGACAAAGGCCTCTGCAGCACTACAAGAATATATTTCCAGTGCATGTAGCTGGAATGGGGGGGATTGAAATGATGGCTTTAAGGAGACATGCTCCCCTCCCCACTGCCTTCAGAACGGTTTCCTTGTGCTCAATGAAGCATTGCTAGCTGTGCAATGAATCAGATGCTCCCAATGGGAAAGGTATCAGGAATATTCTCATTAATGGATCTGCTCTCTCATTGTGGTTTGTACAAAAAGACTTAAAGAACAGATATTGCTTGCCAAGGCAGCTAGACAGAATCCTGCTTGCTTCTTTTCTATTCAAGCATCAGATGCTGGAGTATTTTGAGCTATTTCTAGCTCTTTAAAATGATGTTTCAGATAAATGACTGCCCTTTAGCAGAGATAGAGTGGCATTTGCCTTTTGATCTAAGAAGGAATATATGTATAATTTGCTTGCTTCACTTTCAAAATGGGCCAGATGGTGCCACTTTAGTATGAATCTTGAATCTAGGTATTTGGAGATTATTTTAACTCCCTGTGGGAAGCTGTGCACACCTGCAGGTCTCAAAGTAGAAAAGCAATATCCATGACACATAGAGCATGTGCTGATAAGCAAAGTGAACACAAAGGATTTGAAGAGGCATCAAGGAGATGGCACCAGGATCATGGGAGTGTTGAAGGAACAGTGACTGTGTTACCTCAGTGTCTCACCCATGGAGGAGTACTGAGTGTACTTATAAAGAAGCACCGCAAGAACAGTAGGAAAGCTCTCGTTTAATTGCTTAAAGCAAAAGGAAGTCTCTAAAGGATGCAAAAAAGGTCAGTGCTGATATTTCAGGAGGGTTTGATTTCTCTAAGCAAATGGCAATCTAGACTGACAAACCCCTCAAGGACTTAACTCAGGAACACTGAAAGCTTCAGGGGTCTCCCTGCCGTGACAATCCCTGTTGCTTGGCCAGAGGTGCCAGAGCTTGTGTGGCCTGGCAGAGGCCTGCCAGCACTGTGGAGGTGTGGAAGGAGCATCACTCTGCACAACGCCCTGGGCAGCACCCCAGCTTGTCACTGTGCTTTGATGTCCTCACCACAGGCGCTGGCCTGCCCTGGGACACAGCCTGCAGCACACGCTGCACAGTGACAAAGGTAACCGAGGACTCCACTCTTGCTGTCCCTGCTGTCATAATCAATTTCACACCAATGCTACAGATAATCCTGTCTGGCTCTCTGCAGAAGGCAGTGCCCTGGGGAGCTCTGGGTCTGTGAGCGATGATGCTGAGCAGGGCTGAGAGGAGGAGCAGCAGCAGGCAGAGCAGCAGGACGGGCACACAGCTCTCACTCCCTTGTTCTGAGCATGCCTTGGGCCAGCTGTGCCAAGGGCTACCTCACTGCAAGAGCTGTGAGTAACCACATCTTGCATTCCATGTTGAAAGTTAGATAGATCAAAGCCTGATCTAGATCTCATTCCTCGAGGCATTAACATTAAATTTGTTGAAGTCATATCTTTATGAGTTTTCATCTAATGTGGAGCAGATGTGGGAAGCCACAAAGACTTTCAAAGTGGAAGCTCTTCATGGAAGTGTGGGATTTTCAGAAATTTTCAAACTCCTGAAACTCGACTCTGTCTGGCATGGCTACAAGAAAATATGTTTGTCTTGTGCAGTCTCATGACAACATCTGAGCGTTTCCACCTCTTCCTCTACTCCACTTCCATAATAAATAAGAAAATGCAACAATCTCTGTTTTACAGGAGAAACTGAGGGATGGCACAGCTATGGCTTACTGCTCATTGTGCCAGGAAGGTGGTTTGGGGAGCCTTCTGCCACTACACTAGTAGTGAAATGACCAAGAAAGGAAGGCATGGGAAAAAAGAACTGTTGAAAGGCTGTGAAATTATAAATAAAAGTAATTAGACCTTAGCAATCCAGACATCTGTTCTGGTTCTGCAGCTACTGGAGGTGATAAATGACCCCCACAGGTAAATCTGCTCTACCACAGGAACGTGCAGTCAGCTTTCAAGCTTTTGCCTGAATCAGCAGCAATTTGCTCAAGACAGTTTGCAGATAGGGAATTTTTGGTGAGCAGTTAGGAAAAGCCTCGGACATTGCTTCCAGCCTACGGTATGGGAAACTTCAGTCCCTTTGAAGATGTGAGAGTGTGTCTGAGCAGACTGAGCGAGCTTGGCTTGCTTTTTGTATGAGCACCTGCAGGTACAGCGAGTATTTGGTTAAAGATAAAAAGGCCCCTAGTATCTGAGAACTCTGGTGACAAAAAAATGTTTTAACTCTTTGGTAATTTGTCAGGCCTATTTCATACAAAGAGAGCTTAAACTCTTTCTTTATCTAAGTCGGGCTCTAAAGAGCGAGAGGCTGAGTGATGTGGCTGAGAGGGAGGAGAACCATCTCTGAGCTGGCCCTGTGCCATGCTATACGCTTTGGAAACTCAGAGCAACTATCTCTAACGTTTAGTAGAATTTATGCGCTAGAGCTGGTCCTGGCTCCTGCTCTGCTTCACTCTTGCCAGCTGCAGAGCCACCGGCCGCCTTCTGCTCCATGTCTGCAGACAAAATCATCCTACACACTTGGCCCAGCACCAGTCTGAGTTTATTCACCCTCCACCCTCTGTGGCTGGAACCTCAACCAAGGGCAGCAGTCAGCAGTGTTTATACAGGTTGGCCTGATTTTCTTGTTGGGAATCCAGGGAATGATCGGTTTTTTCAAGGCAAGAGCAGAAGCTCTGGCCCAGCCAGACCGATTGGCAGATATTCATCTGAAAGCTTGAATGCCATAGCCCCCACGAGTACCCACAGCTGAGGCCAGAGGAGGCAGCCAGCCACACTGTT
>VYZP01043782.1:0-68231 GCA_013400635.1 Hypocryptadius cinnamomeus
GAAATTGTATGGTGACACTCTGTGTATTGTGGCTGTCTCAACTGCGACATAGCTGCGACAACAGTGCCCCGGTGCTGTGGCTGCCACGGGTGACCCCGAGTGCGGGGGTGACACCCCGCAGGTCCCTCCCTCTGTCCCGGAGCCCACACCTGCCCAGGTGTCGGAGCGAGCTGCCTAGGGCAGTGTCTGCCGCGGGTGGAAGTGCCCTGGGGCACAAGGGAGGCGGTGGGCACTGGGCAGTGCCAGGCTGGAATTCGAGCAAGGCTGCTCCTTACGTGTTTGAGTAAAACAGGAGCTACTCCTGGGAAAGAGGAGCTGTCTGTGCAGCTAAGCATGACAAGCTGATAGGTGATTGTACTCTGCAGAAAAACGTACAGTTAAAGATAAAAAGGCGTGAAATCATCAGGAGAGTACAAATTCTTGTACTTTTTGCAGTTTAGTGGAATCCTGGGCAATTAATTTTTTTTATTTTTCAGAGTTCGTGGTATATCCTTAAGCCCAGTATTGCATTTTCTTTAGGAGATGGAATGTTTCTTTAGGGAGTATGAAATCAGAAACAGAAGCTAATGCTACCTGGCTGAGAAGACAATTTCTGAATTAATTTTGTGTTTCTATAATCACCCACACCTTTCGTTGCATGCTTTCTGTTGATAATCGTAAATATTTCTACACAAACTTAGACGGTGTTTTAGCAAAAATGGAAAGTCTTGCTTTTTTAAAACAGCAGATTCTGGCAAAAACCTTTTCCTCCTTGTCTTCTGAACTGTCAGCAGCAAAGATTTAAGTACTTTCAGTGGAGGTTTAAATGACTGTCTTTCTATAAACATTGCAGCTACCCAGTTGTGTATGTAATGTAAGACTTTCTGCTTCTTTGTAACAAAATCACAGACTATTTATTTTCCTCTTTTAAACAGAGTGTTTTTGAGACTGGCAATATAATTTCTTAATATACAAGAACTCTGAGATTTATGGTAGTTTGTGATATTCTTTTAGAAATCTTGTATAGACAACTGAGCTGTAATTTTTAATAGTGCTACTTATGGCATCTATTTTTAAATGATTAAATTTTTCCTTCTGATGTTTTGAACCAATCTGTTTATTGTAGAGACCTTAGAGCTATTTCTCAATTCAACATTAAAATAAAATGGTTTGGATATCTGGATGAGTTTTCTGAGTTAAAAAATAAAATTTAAAAATCCGTATTTTAAAAAATTAAGATTAAGGGGTATTGTATAATCATTCATATGACTATTTTAAAAAATAATTTGTAAAATTTTAATTCTTCAAATACAGACAATAACAAAGCAGATTTGGAAAATGGCTGAAATTCAATTACAATTCTTGGAAAAGTTGGCCATGAAATTAGCTAATGGTGACTGCATTGCCATCCAAAGCTTCACTTTCTAAGTCTTAAATAAGACCAGTAATAAAGTAGTTATATAATGTCATGCTAGTAAAAGGGGAGAAAGGGGGATACTCAGAAAATACTGCCTTGAGGAAATGAGTTAATGAATGAGCTTTATTTCTTAAACTATAATTTCTGAGATACTTTTGCAGTACCAGAAGCTTCTGCTTCATTAGAGAACTCTGATGTAGATAATGCTTTTGGCCCTTTTATGTGTCTTTATTCCTTTTTCTTTAATTTTTTAAAATTGAAACAATGGAAGGGTAAAATCCTTGCTTTTTTCCCTGCAGTCTTTCTGTATCACACCTACTGCTTGGCTGAGGGTTTTCTCTGGACTAAGAGTTTTGCTCCTGCAGTGTTCACGTGGGAAGCACACCGGGAGTGTGTGACCATGGGCAGTGACCATGGGTGGGCAGCCAAGGTTTGCTCCTGCAGCTCCTCCAAATCAACCTGGTGTCCTGCCCTGCTGTGGAAGCCTGATAGAGCTGACAAAGCTGAAACCACCAAGATCCAACTGAAATTGCATTAAATCAACAGGGGCCAAAGCAAACGTAATTGGGTAGGAATTTATTTTGTGGTGGGGTGTGCAGAGTCACTGCTGTAAATGTTTCCTGACACAGTACACTAGTAAGCTCTGGGTTTTTTTATTTTGTTTTATTGTTATTTCATCAGATTTCAAGCACTGACTTTAATTTGTCTGGGGTCTGCCTCAGGGGTAGTGTGTGTTTCTGTTTTGTTGTGTGCAAAATCTTCAGCCAAAATAGTGCCGTTGTTTCTAAGAGTGGTGTCATAAAAATATGAATTTGGGCCATGCAAAACTCCTGGAAATGTTCTCTGATAAAATCCGTGATAGCTTGGGACCAGAAACTTGATCATTATCTGAAGTTTGGTGAATCTGTGCTGTCCTTAAGGAGTCAAACTCATCTGAGGCTTTATGGAAAAGAAAAACCCAACACTTTAAGGAGGAACAGCTTGATGGGTAGCTCTCTATATTAGTTTTGGGGTTTTGTTTGAATGATCTGACTGTAAATATTTTTCTGTCATATAAATGATGTTACTGTTATGTGGGAATAGGCAGTGTTTAGAACAGGAGGAAAAAATTAAAATCAGATTATTTAATCAAAGCAGAAATTGCTGCATATTGTGCATTTTAGGAAATAAGAAACTGTTGACAGAGAAGGGAGAAAATGCATGAGAATTGGAAAAAATTGCATTTGTGTCAAGTTCCACTAATGCTTGAAATGGCATGCACAGTATAAATATAAAACTGTGATGTTAATAGGAACCACAACACTTCATCTTTATTACTTTTTATGATAGTAAGTAAACAAATCACCACTACATACGTAGTGATTCTATGGCTGCAAGAAGCATATTTTTAAAGTAAACTGAAATGTTGGTATACAAAAAGATATTTTTAAAGTTCAGTAAGTTCTGTTTTCCCATTGTTCAGAAATACCCAAGGGAAAAGGCTGTATATAATGGATTAACAGTTTATATCTTTTCCTGTCCACAGCTGAAAAATAAGATTAATAATGTATTACATGCAGAGTCTGAGTACGTGGTGTGAAGTTATACACTTCACAGGCTTTCTTTCATAGTGATTGTCAGAATTTTTCAAGTATTTCTAACCTCTCTCACTTGTATTTCTTTATGGAATTGTGGATGCTTTTAGCCAAAATTGTATTACTTACTGGTATAATTAATGACTGGACTTATTAAGATGACAATTTATTAAGACAAATCATGAAAATACTATAGCCAGATAGCCAGATGTCAAACAGTTAAAATTGTCATACTGCATTTGTTAAAGCTGTGGGCCATTCTTCAGCCTGGTAACGATAATTTTTATACACTCACTGTTTTGACAACTTTCTGCCTTTCAGCCTCAATTACTTTTATTCCCTTCCTTTCCTCCAGCCCAGAGTCTCACCAACCAAAAAACCCCAAAAGAGAGCCTATGCTTTGGCTGTCCTGCTCTTTGTCAGGAACACAGGGAATTAGAATACTATTCAGTTCTTTAAACAAATTTGGAAGTTTTTCCAGGGTCAAGCTCAGAGAGAGAAGAGCTTTAATAACCCTATTGGACTTCATTTGACTCAAACAATTTGTGCCTGTTCCCACTGACCTCATTAGAAGCCGCCCTGGGCTGTGGGTGTGAAGGGGCTGCTCTCACCTCTCTTCTAGCCCACATTTTGCTGGCTTTTCATTTGGGTGCTGCAGTGCTGTCCACAGGCATCATGTGGGAGCCAGTGCTGTGCTGCAGAGGGAAATCCCAGCTCACCCTGACACGGTGAACCTGGAGTTTGTGGGACTGGGTAATGCTCTAGGGCTGAGGCCGTGTTAACTTTTTATAATGCAATAATTGTGGAGCAAATGTGATTAGTTCCCTCTTCATTCCTTGTTTTGAATGCCTCTCTTCAGAGTATTTGAGCATTTTGTGGAAGACCTTTTGGTTGGCTGGAAAAGGCAGGACAACATCTCTTTCTATAAATGAAATAATAATTGCGCTGTGCGCTGGCCAGCAGAGACCAACATCTGGATCCTGGTTATCAGTTATCTTTTAATCATGAATATGTAAAATGTTGTTCTTCTCAGCTGCTTTTTGCCAGACCCCAGGGCAGTCAGGAGAACTGAGTTACTGGCCTTGTATTCCTCACCTGGAAAGTCAGGAGATATCCAGTGGAACAAGGAGGGATAGCAGATTAGGATGGCATTTTAACTGCACAGATATTCCCTTAAGAAACTAAAAATTCACCTCTTGCCTAATGGTAGCAGTTTTGCTCTCTGAGATTTTGGAATAAGTAAAGAATAAGGAAATTTTGGAGCATATTCTACATGTTAAGAAGAGACACACCTTGTGTGTTAGTAAGAGGGGCAGCAGAGATGGTGAAAGTAAGCCCAGTCGTCCTGCTGGGTACCGAGTGGGGAACATACAAGTTCTGCTCCATCCCCCAAGAGTGAGGGTGGCTTTGCCTCTGCTCTGTGACGCTCCAAAGTGCTGCCTTTGCTGAAATGAAAAAGGTGCTGGTGAGGACTTCTGGGTATCTTTAAAATGGAGTATGAGTGTGTATTTGAAAGGTGTAAAGTTGGCTGGAGCATAACAGATTGATTGTATTGATTTGAGCAGAAAATGAATCTTTGTCTGAAGAGTAAGAGAGAGAAAACTGGTAGTTGTGTAACCTAGCTATCCCTGAGGCACAGAGGATTTGAAGCCTTGTAAAAATCAATCTCTAATTAGTACAGGAATTTTGGTTGGAATATGATCTGAATGCATACCCGTATTGGAATTTCTAGTTCAGTGTTTTGGGGCTTCCTTTTTCAGTAGCAGAAGTTTTCTTTTACCCTCTGTCTATCACTGTAACCAAATAGTTCTTAAGCTCTTGTCAGTAATGTGCCAGTTCTTTAAAAATACGTTGATTTAATGCAGCCTAATTTAATAGAAAAGGATGGGATATTTTCACACAAAGAGTTTAGCTGCTAGAACTTAAAAATAGCTTTAAAGGCCTGTCTTTTTAAAATGTGACCTTTATCTTCCCAATCTTAAGGGAAAAGGAGGTTGGAAAAGTAGAGCTGAGTTGTGCAGCTATGATAAACACACATTTATCAAGTGCAGTCTGCCTACATGCTGGGTTGTGGAAGTCCATGGCATCATATTTCTGGTGAATAGAGCCCTTAGTTAGGGCTCTATCCCACAGAAAATATTTGAGGTTTTTCAGTCTATACAACCCTAAAAGATGCAGTTTTCAGCTTTGCAGGAGGCCTACCAGTGCAAAGGAAAAGTGGCCTGCTGTGAAAATGGGAAGCCAATTCAAGCACTGTCAGCTCATGGAGTGACACACTCAAGCTCTGTCAGCAGAACAGTCACCAAAACACTGTCACCTCTTCCCCTTGGAAGGTGCTTGCATCTCCCAGGGCTCCTGTGCCAGGCTGACCAGGTAAAGTTCCCAATGTGGGCAGGGACAGTGAAGGAAGGGCTCAGTGGTTATAAAAAAGGAAAGAAACCCAAATAGACAAGAGTACTCTGAAAGATGAGAAGGGATCTGTGGGAAAGGAAAATGAAAACTGGAAAGTGAGGCTGGAGAAAATGAACAGAAATGCTACGGAAAGTAGACGGAGAGGAGGGAAGAGACTGGAGTGTATGGAATGAGCAGTACAGCCCACATGAGAAATAACAAACCAAGGATTTGGAAGTTGCTGAAGGAAGAAAATCTGAAAATTTCTGCTTCAGCTTTGACTGGGGGGAGACCTCAAGCTCTTTCTCCTTTGAATACTGCAGAGCACACACACATTTTCTGAATATGTGCCATGGGTAACCTTTTTTCCTCTTTGTGGACTGGCAGCTATGGAGATACATTTAAAAACACATCAAAACTTTAGGAAATGTGGCTGCTTTTTTATTTCTTTTTAGTTCTAAATCTGCTTGCATAGCAAACTGGTAGAATAAACTCTTCAATGTAGAGATAAAAATGTCATTGAGGGATGAAAACAATTTTTCAAGCTGAAGAGATGAGTTTTCTGGTAAGAAAAGTATTTTCAAAAAAGTTCAAATAAATGTAATTAGCAGTGTGCTGTGGTCTGATGAGGGGAGGACTGAAGTGGATTTAGTGTGCTCACAAGTGTGTTACCAGAAATGCAGCAGCACTTCAAAAATGATTTAATGTGAACAGAGCCTTAAAAAGAATTATAACCATCTGATGTATCATTATGAGTGTCACAAAGAATTAGAGGCCTGAGTAATGCCTTCTGTCTCCTGGCCTTTATCATGTTGCTTTGCTGCTAATTTAGTGTTTCAAAAAAAGAGAGCAGCCCAGGGACAGACAGAGAATAGGATTTTGCAGGAGCTGGTCTATGGAAGTGCTTTTTGAGGTGGTACCTCTTTTGTGCTTACAGGTACCCAAACATTTGGGTTTGGGTGACTTGGCAGGGCTTTAAATAACTCTTTCCCCAAACTGCAATCCAGAAGTCACTTATTTTAGTTTGTGACATGGGCAGCACTGTTAGAGTGAGTTAAAAGGTGAGTTTATGGTTGAGGAAGATTATACAGTGGTGTGTATGGGTGAGTGACTTTACTATCTGAACTGCTCAGGCTAAAGACTTTTGGCTATGTGTCTGCACAGACCTGAGCAGAATGAGCTCTGGCATAGGGCTGGGGTCCTTGGGTGCTATCACAGAATAAATAATGTAGCAGTAATGAATAATAGTAAGTAAGGCAGTAGTACTGGTTAGCTTCCCTGGGAGATCCTTACTCCTCTTCTGTGGACATACATTCTGAAATTTCTTTGGCATCAGCTGGAAATTAAATATTTCTGTTTGTCTGAAGGAGGTTTTTCAGTTCTTTAGAACACATAAGGCTTAGATCCTTCTGAGACTGCACACACACAGGTATTTCTAAGAGCTGGCTTTGGAAATTAACAATGCTGCCTAAATTACCACTAAACAGGTTAGAAATCTGAGCCGACATTTTTAAATCAGTGCAAAACATTTTCTGTGCTTCTTGTGCTTGCATTCTCTAAGACCTTTGGGGTTGTCTGCTGTCCCAGATGGAGTGAGGCACGTCACTTGCAAGAGGAGCAGTATCTTTTATTGATACAGGGAGTCAACAAAGTTCAATGGTAAATGTGACAGTGGTTTAACAAGATTTGATGGAACTGTAATTTTGGTTTAAGTCAGTAAATATTCTCAGGACTTTTGTCTTTGTGTACAAAAGATGCCCTGCTTGTCAAAGATGCAAGTACTGTGTGCTGAGTCAGAGCCATACAAAGTAAAATGTTTGATTTGGGGCCTATAAGGAAACAAAGAGCAAATAAAGATACAGTGTCTTTTATGGTCCCTTTTAACAAAAGAGGCCACCTAGGGTTACATTATTATTATGTTTTCACTAGCATGCCATAATAGTAAATTAAGGCTCTTTGGTGTGGTAAGGCCACTTCAGCAGCTCCTACCCTCATCCTAAACGTGAGCAAATTGCAGTTGTTGGGTGATTCCTCAGTTGAATCTGAATTGCAGAGAATTTTCTGTAATCAGGTCCCAGAAAATGGCACAGAGATTGCTGTTAAAGGAATAACTTTCTCCTGTTAATTCTGTCTCTGCACTGACCAAGGACAAGAGTTAAACATCTCCATGATTTTATGCCAACCAGGAAGAATTTCACTTTTGCTGCCTCAAACTACTTGATGTGCTTTTGTGCTTTGAAAACCTGAAAGCTTTGATATGGTGCATACTATGAACTGATGCCAAGCTGTGACTAAACAATCTCATTAAAAATGTAAGGTAACTGAAGCAAATATTTCCTTTGAAGAGACAGTATCAGTTAAGTGCTCATTTCCTCTTTAAAGCCTGACATTAAAGGGGAAAAGACAGGTGGGCTAATAAGAACAAGATAAAGCTTGTTGTGTTAGTTTACCAGCTAATTTGGCAAAAAAGCAGAGTCTTGTTTCATGTAGTTTTAAGAGCTTGTGTCACTTGCATTTGTTGTCTGAGGGATCAACTGTCTAAATATCTAGTATAATTGTGAAATGCTTTTGTGTGCACTTGTAACTGGATATATTTACATATTTTCCACAAGCTGTCGTATCACTAAGATAAGATCTCACCTACATAGTACCCATAATCTCTGATGCTAATTCTGAGCCTCTGCATAGGCTTCTTTAACCACAGCAAACCC
Source organism: Hypocryptadius cinnamomeus (assembly GCA_013400635.1). Taxonomy (NCBI): domain Eukaryota; kingdom Metazoa; phylum Chordata; class Aves; order Passeriformes; family Zosteropidae; genus Hypocryptadius; species Hypocryptadius cinnamomeus. The sequence goes on from VYZP01043782.1 coordinate 8,073, forward strand.
AAACCAAACCCAAGAATGTTTGCCATGGCACTTCTGGAACTTGCTGTAACCTGGTCAGTGGTAGCTCCATCCTGAGCTCTTCCACAGGCTGTACCAACTGAGATCCAAAACACCCAACTTACATGAGTCTGTCATGCATTTCCAAAATAATTAAATCATGCATTTTTTGTTAAATAAGTGTACAGGATGAGGTAATCTTTCTTAGCATTACGTTCTGGTTGGTGGATTGCCCCAAGAGGAGGGTGTTCCTTGAACCCTGAAGTAGAACAGCCTGTGTTCTTGGGTGGTTGTATCTGTTTTCTGTAAGGATCTGGGCTCATGATACTGCTGCCAGCCATCCCACACACATTTGGGCAGGGGGCACCTCCTCTGCAGGGCAAAGTGTGTCCAGCCCTGACATTGCACAGCAATGCAGTAGGTGCAGGACACCAGTGCAGCTGATGTGACTGTATTTTTATGGTAAAGTGAGCAAAATTATTTGCCATCCAGGCACAGAATATCATTGGCATGAGCATGTTTGGTGATCAGCTGTAGTCCTGTTACTCACTGTTTTATAGTGTCTCCCTCAGGTCTTTTTAAGAGACAGAAAGCAAGAATCTTTGCTTGCTTAACCAAAGCACTGAACACCACCATGTAGAAGCCAGGAAAGCAAAACTCCTGTGGCAGAACTCTCACAGATGTATTTTATGTATCAGAGAATCTCACAGCCATTTTGCCCACAGATGTGACAAGAATGTAATTGCAGTAAGTGATAAAGATGTGTACATCAGTATAAAAGCTAAAGCCCAGGCCTGGAGGGATTCCCATTAGTTTCAACAGGCGTTGGATAAAGCCCTAAGAAAACACATAAGACATTTCACAGAACAGACTAAGCTTTTTGGCACACTGCTTGCCTTCCAACCTCTACCATTTCTCTTTCCATCCCCTAAAAGTATACTGATTTGTGATTCTGAAATACAAATGTGTGCTGTCAGGGTCTGTACCCCAGACTGAGCAGCGCATACCAAGATACGGGGCAGATTAGCTCTGTTGACACAAAGTATTTTGCATCACTTTGTAAAACACAGAAAAAGCCCATTGCTGCTCTAGAAACTTCATAAACTGAATGTATAGATTCTTGGCTGCTCTTGTGGGACTTCCAGCACCCAGTTGTGAGTCATAACATTGAAGTCTGGAAGGAAAGAACATCTTGTAAATTGTTTCAGAATTGTCTTTCACCTCCTATTCTAATGGGCTCCCAAGCTTTTCTCTGGGTCAAGATGCATTCAATTATAAAAGATGGGAACATGAGGGATTACAAGACGTCCGTGACTTTTTCCATGAGAAAATAATAATAATAAACTTTCAGTAATTTAAGGATAAGTTCAAACTTCCCTCTGGAGACTTGTACATGCATTTGCAAATGAGAGAGTTCTGATGTCTGCTAAGAAAAAAAATAAATATCTCACAACAGGAAAGGATTTGTTTGGAAGAATCTCTCCTCCACAGCTGAGACTTTTAATCACTGTCTGCACTAGAGAAGCTTTCTGCTGTGTTCCCAGCCTTGCAAACACCCTCTCGTGCCCACAGGCAGCGGGGAGGGAGCAGTGAGGTGCACACATTTCCTCTGGCCACTCTCATGCCAGGCTGGAAGAGTCGGGTTCTGTCCCCAGTAGAGCCCAATGGGGACTTTCCATTTTCTTCATGAAAGTCTAGATTCCTGGTAAAGCAGTGGAGAAGAAACATCAGGGCTGTAAAGCCACATACCAGATTTCCTGGCTTTTATTCACAAGAGGTGCATTAGTGCCTCCCAGGGTGAGTGGAAAAGGGAGCCTGGTGAGGTGCAAGGGGAACCTTCAGTGCCTGTGGTAGTTAAATATGTCAGAAGGCTGTACAGGTAACTGCTCAGCTGATGACTGCATTCTTCTAGCAGCGCCTTTTAAGAAAACATTCCTGGACTATAAAACGTTTTAAGGTCTCTTCCATCCCCACCCTCATTTTCTTCCATTTTCCTGGGCTGCACTGGGGCAGAAAGCAGCATTGTCTGGCTCCTGCACCCTGCCTTGCTGCTTCCTCTCACTGACAGCTCCTGCCCCTCGCCCTCCCGTGCACCTGCACCCTCAGCTCCGGGCAGGAGCCTGTCCTGCTGCAGAGACTCTTCTAGGGAGCAGTGGGACCATGGTGAGGATGACTGGGGCAGCCTGCCCGAGTGCCCACCGAGCTCTTGACAGCACAGAGCCCTCCCTGGACAGCAGGGCTGAGGAGCCAGGGCTGCATCTGGCTGCCACTTGTGCCTGGGGCTTTGTCAGCTGAAAACCCAGAAGGAACTGAGAGAGAGACAGAAATATTTCAATTTGTGCAAAAGGTGTGAGCACTTCCCATGAAAATTCTGTCCTGTCCCTGGTGGACAGGCAAGTGAGTATTTAAGGCCCTGACATTGTCATCTGCTTTATTTTTTTTCCCATCAACTTTCTGAATGTTCTCTCTGGGCATAAGTGGCCCTTTAATGGAATTGTTTTTTCCTGTATCTCGTCACAAGTCCTGCACATTTATCCTTGTGTTTGGAAAAAATTCTAAATATTCACATGAGCTTAAGCATAATTTATTTTCTTTTGTAGCTTAATAAAACCTTGGGTTTCATTCCATCTAGCTATCTTCAGGGATTTACAAAAGGCCAGTGGGGCTGAAACGCAGGACTGAACTAAGAGATAAAGGAAAACAAACAACTGTATGAATACCTAGAACTTGCTCAGAATGCAGTGATGCAGCTCCAGTGCTGCTTTTTTTAAAAAGATGGTAAATTATTAATGATTCTAGGAGGAAATAAATACAGTAGTGGTTCTGCAATGTCTGGCTTGTTCTAAAATGTAATGTATTGATGCAGCCTTCTTCCCTAGTGCTGTTGAGGCCGAGTTGTTACACCAGAGCTGTGCAGAGGCACACAGGCCTGTGTGCCCCCAGGACACAGCTCTGGCACACGGCTTGGCAGTTTCCTTGTTTTGCTGGAATGCCACTGGTGTGGGGTGTTGTTTCAGGAGAAACAATTCTGTAGGCAGCCACCCTTCCTTGGCAGTGCAGGGTCTGTGTCTCGGGCAGGGGAATCTCTTACCTGGTGAAGGTTTACAACAAAAGAAATGCATTTGCTCCTATCCCAGGCTGGACACAGGTGAGTGTGGATGGAGTGTGTGCTCTGTGCACTGGGGCCTCAAAAGACACTGATTTTATGCTGGCAGTGACAGACTTTAGACTCACAGAAGTATTTTTTTTTTCTTTGAGACCACCAGCTTCTCTTCATGTGGATCACAGATGTTTATTTGGCATAGCGAAAAAATGATGCAGAAAGAACAGTTTCTTAAAAGTTATTGTTGTGCTACAATATATTGGTTCCCATATCTCATGCCAAAAAAAGAAAAAAAAAAAAGCCTAAAACTTTTGGTTGATTTTCAACATTTACATAACTGACATCTAAAAATATTTTACAAAGGGTTCTATGTCAGTAGCCCAATAGAATTCACAGTTCTGTAGAAATACAGTGGCAATGATTATTTCAGACTGCTACTGTTTTCTTTTTTATTTTTTCAAATGTGTGAGGGTTGTGACTTTACCATAACTTCTGCACTTCTTTTGGAAGGTAATTTGCAGAATAAGGGAGAAAAAGGGAATTTGCTGTTTTGCTATTTCTGATCTGAGTGAATGATGATGAAATGAAAATTAATGTATGTAAGTTCCTGAAGAATCAGACATATTTCCTAAGCAACAGAAGTGAATTTAAAAGCAGTATAATATTAGGGAACCTTTTTCAATTTTAAAGAGTCACATTTATAAGAAAGTGAGGCACCATGACTAGAAATATTTTAATATTCTACTTGCAGGTATTTCAGTATAGTTTTACCCTGAAAACTTTGTTGCTATATCAGATATTTTGCTAAATACAAACAAGCATCAATAAGTGGTTGCGAGTTATGGAAGGTTTGCTACTAATTTAAATCCATACCATGCAGTTCAGGCTGCATGAGCCCAGAGGGAGTGCATTTGTGTGCCCCCCTCTTCATGCTGTAGGAGATTTTCCACTCTGTCAGCCCTTAGAATCATTTTAGGTACTTGGGACAAATGTATTTAGTTTAAAATATTCCTTTTATCCTAAGTTTATTTAGTTTTAAAAATTATCAATCACCTTTTTAGTAAACGAGTGATACTGCATTCCTTAAACTGGATACATGCTTGGATTTCTCTTAAAGCAGATAAATTGGTACAGTAAAAATATTGGAGTAATTAATTATGTTTTGCATTTTAAAACAGTCTTTACTGAGACATTTACTATAAACATGGCAAATATGATGTATTCACTTTAAAAGTCCTTCCATTGTGTTTATCAAATAGCTGTTACAGTACTTTCAATGCTGTATTGAGTTGGAAAAAATCTGAAGCTGCTTTGTGTATTTTCCCTCAAGGTTAAAGGTTTGAATCATGGGATAATGCGTGATATCTCTAGGGCTCCTTGAAACAGTTCAAGAACATGCACAAAGGACTGTGGTTTGTACTATATTTGCACAGAATTTAACATCATGTTCCTTTGGCTTAAAAACAAAGATGAAGATACTGGGAAAATATCCCCTCCTTTAACACCATGATACACATTTTCACAGAAAAGCCTATAACTGTTTTTTGAGATGCAAAAAATTAGTCGTGCACTGTTTTTCTCTTGTGATTTTTGTTTTAAAACTACCCTATCAACGAGAAAAGAAGTGCACTTTGGAAAGAAAATGTTCCCTTTTTCAATTAGAATTGAATTTTTAAACAAGCTTATGGTTTGCTTTTGGTATGGCAAATTGCAATATTTGAACTGAAAATCTCTCTCATATTTAAAAAGTAATTGTTAAATATTTTTTTTGCCTTAAGAGAAAAGCTGTCAAAAATGAAAACCCTTGTTGTGTATTTGTAAAATATATTTGTCTTGGTTTGTCAGCTGATGTAGCCCAAGAAATGCTAGTGAGCTCTTGGGTGAGAGTTGTATTCTCTCTGATTAATGAGGATTTCTTGCAAGCTGCTGGGCAGAGGCTATAGGAGCCAGCCTGTGTTTCCACTAGGAGGAGAGTTAGACTCGTGCTCTCTGCTTTACAACCATTTGACCATCTGCACAAAGCTGCCTGCAGCTGCGAGGTGACTGTGATTTACTCTGCAGCCACTTCAGTTGGTCCAGCTCAGACAGGACACAGCACACAGGTGTGTTTCTGCTCATCCTTTTGCTGGGCAGATGTAATGCCTCACAAAAAGCCCCAAAGTTAGATTTGTAAGAAAAGACCTTTTCTTGAGTTCCAGGACTGTGTAATTAGCTGAGGGAAATCATCACTGTTCTTGTGTCCCCTCCTCGTTTCCTCTGTTTATGCTTACTTTAACATTTGCTGTCAGTGCATTTATGCTTTCTGCGTTACTGTCTCTGAATGTTCTCTGTATGTACAAATATGCCAGTCCTAGAGCTCCTGGGTACTCCTCTATCCAGACACCTCCTGGTTTTTAATGTATTTCTCCTCTGCACCACCCACAGAGCTATTGCTCAGGCGTGCAGGGAATAAACAACTCCACCAGGGTCACACAAAATCTCTGTGGTAGACCAGGAACTTGAACCCTGCCTTCCTCAGCTGCCTGTCAACTCCTTTTCTTACTTTTTTTGTGCTCGCTTTTCTTACCACGAAAATCAAACATGCTCCACTTCATGCTTGGTCAGTCGTTGTCATGGGCTGTGTCACATATGGACCTGAGGTCTGTTCTGTACTCCTGGTGTCTGTGGGACACCTTTTTATGACAGTCAACACTCTGGAAGCCGAAGGGACAGCAGGGCCAGGACAGTCAGGCTCTGCCCAGGGCCTGGCTGCCCTCACCTCCTGCTGGTGCTTTGAGCCCGTGGTGTGATGCTAGCAGTGCCCACGTTCCCGTCTGGCTGGGAGGCAGGACGTGTTTCAGCTCGGGTAGGCTGTCTCTGGATTTGCTGTCTCTGTGAAGTTTGTCCAGAAGCCAGGGGCTGACAGTCTGTCGAGTGAGCAGTGAAGGGGTGGAGGTTCCTCTTTCATTTTTCAGCATTCGACCTCTGGACATGTGTGAGGCTGTTTCTATCTATTCTCTGCTGTGCACAAACAGTGTGGTGTTTTATGACTAGAAAAAAAGGCAGATTTGGACATCTGTGTTCCCAATGTATACAATTCAATATCTATTTATCTTGAGTAAAAGATGAAGTGCTGATTTTGATCACTGTTATCTTTTTAGAAAGTTGTTTCTGAGTGTATTTTCAGAGTCTTTATTGTGCATGTGTGACACCTTGGTAGTCCTTACTGATCCCACATTTCATAGCCTTACTCAAACGCTGCCTGAGTTGCTTTCAAAGGGTTTGTAAAAGCTTAATACTGCTGCAGTCTCTATGTGAACAATTGTCTGGAACTAATTATGATTAATTCTTTTAGAGGTGTGTTTGAAGATGGTACATTGCATCCTATACATGCATTGCAGCAAGTTCTTCAGACAGCTGTGTCATGCTTATTACCTTGCACATTTTAGGTTGCTGTGCATCATCTTTGTTGGTTCTGTTTGGCAGGAAGTTGGTCCTACGGTTTTAGTCTCAGCTTTGACTATTTTCCTGTTGGACCTCTCTCTTCAGCAGTTTACATGAGTTTTAAAAGGAGACAACAATACTTTGGATGCTTTGCCAAAATCAATACTACTTCTGGAATAAAATAAAATGCAAAACAAAAAGGACATATACATCTTTGAAGGCAAAAAAAAGTTCACTTTCCTTGGTGAGCTGTGATCACTGCATTGACTGCACTAGAACAAGTGCAGATTTAGACCAGCTGGAAATGTCCCTAGTGAAGCACAGAGCTTGCCTTTTATTAACTTGTTCAGCTTCAGTTTTCAACCGTGCCTTCAGAAAAAAGGAAGACTTACAAATGAAATCATAGTCGTAGGTTGCTGAAGAAAGACAATAGAGTGAGCTTCCAGAATAAGTATCATTCTTTGTGACTGATTAATCTTGCTCAAGTAATTTTCCATTGTTTTGGCTTTCTGTGGTCACTGCATGAAAAGAAGCATAAAATTAGTTAACAATGCCAAGTGAAAAAAATACTTTAGTGTTAGAAATCAAAAATAAGGGATTACTTTTACATTGAAGTTATTAAAATATATTCTTTCTTTCCCCTGTGATGTGATCAGCTTTTCAAGGGTGGCAACAGTTTAGGAAGGGGAGCTGTCTTGTAAGTCCATCTAGAGCTGTGCCATTTCCACCTGAGCAAAAAAATGAAAGTACAGCGATGGTGACTAATATATGAGATGTGCATCTCTGATTTGCTTACAGTTAAGTTAAATCTCCCATACATGCAATTTCATCCTGTAACTGTGTGGCTACATTAATGATTGCCTTTATGGAGTAGCTTCTATTTTTAATTTTGAGCTGCTTCTGTGTTCTAATGTAAAACTTGAACTCCCAGTTGGATTCAATACATTTATCTTCAAGAAACTACTACAGCATTGTGGTTATTTGTTCCAACCTTTTCTTCCCTGTGAAGAAATGCTGAAATTATGCTCAGGATGGGATTCTTGTGTTGAAGAGGTTAGAAATTAATGTAGGGAGAGACAAAATCAAGCCATGAAGAAGTACTTTAGGGGACAATCTGGGTATTGGTGGTTAATGAGTAAAGAGAAAAAAAAGGTCTTACATAAACTAGTTGAAGAGAAGTGAAAAGCTACTCTGGAGGGAAAGGTAGAAAGCTGAGAAAATAATAGTGGAGACAATGCTGTGGGAGGAGCTGGAGGGGAGCAAAGATGTAGATGGTGTGAAAAACATCTACAGTACTGGCAGTCCTGTAAGTGAGGCACAGGCTGCTTTAGTTTGCAGCAGTAACAGGACACTACAGGAGAAAGTCAGAGATTTTAGCTGCTCAATTTAGGGTGGAGTGAAAAGTCTAGAGGCTGGGAAGCTGGACAAATAAGAGCTGAACAGTCAAGATGGTGAACCAGTAAGAAAGAGTTTTAGTAAGGAAAGTGAACAGCTTGGAGCTGCTGGAGAGGAGAAACAGGACATACGTAGAGAGTGAATTTATTGTCTGGTTTTGCAAATTGTTTGTAAAGCTGATATGATAAACAACTGTAAGTTTTGCTTTTAGCTTCAAGGCCAAGATTTTTAAGCAGAGTCCTCCTGTCTTAAATAGTCAAAACAAGTTTTTCTGTATTTTAATCAACACTTCCATTTTTAGATGAAATCCAGCAAAGGTTCAGAAAGTAGAGTAATATATATATCAAAGGAGAACTGTCTCTATTGTTTGCTTCATGGTATGGGTTGTTGCACAGGTCAGAAGTACCTGGCATGTATAGTCCTAGATTGATTTGCAAATGGTCGGCCTGGAAACTTGGCAGTGTTGTCAATTGTTTCATTAAAAACAAGTACAGAAACCAGCCCGTGTTCCTTCTCCTATTGGCCAGAGGAGCTGGGACGTTTCCTGAAGGTGAAACACTTGAGCTTGGAGGGAGGAAAGAGGCAAACTGCTCATGAATGTCACAACCTGGAAGCAATAGAGAATACTGGGAGGGGGTGAAGTGCGTGTTGCAATAGCAGCCAGTTGCAACATCTCAGAAAATGCTTACACAGATGACTTTAGAAAGGAGGGAGATGTCATGGTTCAAATGGTGGTACATGTACTACTATTCCCAGAAAAAGCAGAGGGAGTTATATGAAAAAAAAAAAAATCAGATAAATATATTTTGAAAGGTATCTTGAGTTCAGTAACCTTACATAGCCCAGACAAAGAGTTTCTTCTGGATTCTGCATTGCTGTGAAGGACAGGCTCCTTGGAGTCCATAAGAAGTCACTGTCAACAGGGCCTACTGCAATGTTTCCATGGTTGGCTGAGATGCAAAGACACCACTTCCCAAGGTTATTTCTGGGAAGCCAGAATACTGTGGGGGTGTGACTGTGGGGCTCTCCTGAAGCACTGAGCACCTCAGGGCCCTCACTGGCTTCAGTTGCTTAAATAGCAGCTATGAAGCACAAAGAGTATCCAAACCTTTAAAGTACAATAAACAGGGAAAATGTTTGTGTTTTTTTCCTCCAACTATGAGTGTTTCCCAGAACTCACAAATATTTTTAGTTAAGTTAGTTAAATACAATTTAAGCAAACCTATTACTTCTCATCCTAACGCTGCTTTTTGGACTATGGCTGGTGTAATGTATATAGGAGAGGAAAAGAAAGATAAATATTTTTCTTTTTTTTTAGTTTATGCCTCCGTTTTATTTCTATACATATTTCTGTAAACTGATTTTTTCCCCCTTATTATTGTTGTTCTTTTGGTGGAAAGTTAGTGAGACTCCAAAGCTTTTGGGAGAGTGCATGGATAAATTAGGGTGATATCTGATTTTGTAGATATTGAGATTTAGGCATGGTGCTTAAACCCAAAGGTCTCTGTCTCCATCTGTTGGAATGAGAAGGGCATAGCCCCAATGGCTGCTTGTTTGGGCCCATCACATGGAAATTGTAATTTTATTTTATTGTCTTCTTTCACTCTGTTCAGTTTAACCAACATTAGCAACAGCAGTGGCTTGATGGTGTGCTTTGCCATGGAGGCAGAAGTTTGTCTTCACTAGAAAATAGCAATTGTGGCAAGACCTCTTAAGGTGCTCAAACATAGACTCTGCCTCCTTAAAGACAGGCTGAAGTATTTAGAAATACTTGGGATAGAAATTTCTTAGGATCCAGTGCCAATCAGAGTGATCACTGTCTGACTTCAGTAAGGAACAGACCTGGGCCTTGGAAATAGGAGGAATTTCTATCCTACTTCACCCAAACTACACACTGCACAAAACTACCAGGGGCTTGAGTGTGGAGAGGGCTGTGCAGCCTCCCAGGAGCTCTCCTCAGAAGCTGATTGTTCAGAAGCTTCCTCCTCAGAGAGATTTCCCTCCTGACCCTAGAGCACATTCTCTGGAGAGTTCTCTACCTCTCCCTGCGCTGGTGTGTTAGGAAGTGTGTCATGGACACCACAGGACTTAGCAGGGATTGGGCAACTCTGCCATTTGGACAAAATGTGTTTCTAAATGTTAAAATAATAGGTGATTGTATTTTTGTGCTTCTATGACCAAGGGAGAATACTGCCTATAAATGTTGGGGTGAGTTCTTTTCTTCCATTAGTACTGATACAGTTACACCCACGGGAAAAGTAGAAAAAGTGGGAGAAGCGAATTCAGTTTTCAGATAGTCTTATATCCATCATATTATTCAAAATGGTCCAGTGGTAAAAAAGATTTTAGTAAATGCCTGAAAGCAAACGTTGGAACTACATGGTCTTTAAGGTCCCTTCAAACCCAAACCATTCTCTGATGATTCGTTTAGGGATTAAAGAACAAGCTTTGACAGGTTCCTGAAATGCACGTGAGCACCAGCTAGGATTTTCAGCAATACTCATCTTATGAATTCTTTTGGATGCTCTAAGAAGTTATGAGTCACCTCTCTGTCTTTGTGTGCTTAAACACCCATAAAGATTATCCCTGTGTTTGTTCACTAAGAAAATTTCAGCCTTGTAAAGATTTAATTGGGAAGCCACCTTGATATCAACGGTGTAGTTCATCTCAGATCTAGGAATCTCAGTTTAGTAGGCTAAGCACATCTTTTGTTACCTTTTTCTCTGTTTTTCTCCTCTGTAAGAGAATTTCTGCTGCATGGCAGCAGATGGGCTGTGGCTCCTAGCTGGTCAAGTGGCCATGCCTGAGGCATAAGGAGGGAGGAGTGTTGTTCTGATGCTAGTGCCTTATCTTGGACTTGCTAACTGGTGGGGAAGAGTTTGTGCTTTGAAATGGTAAAAGTTTTCCTTACTGTCTGAAACAATTACACAGCACTTTCCATTTCTTTGTTGTATAAGGTGTCTCACCCTATCTCAGCCTGAGTTTCAGAGTTCATCCAGCAGAATTTAGCTGGAAATTAATTTATTTTGGCTTTTAATGAACTTAAGAGTACATTTGACTTTGAAAAGGGTAGTGTTTCCTTCCATGGGTGTTTGGAACTTCTTGGTTTAATAGGGTTTTAATGTAGTGCTCATTAGGTTAATTAACTCACTCAAAGCATGTCCCTTCAAAGGTAGGCTTTTTTTTTCTGTTGGTAAATGCAGTCTAAACTATCAGACTTACTATCAGCTTTTTCAAGAATAGCACACCTAACTTAAATACAACGTTTTCAAAAAAATCACACAAAAGTCACACAAACTTCAATAAAGCCAACCCATCATTATCTGACACATTGAACAGTCAGATGCAAGGTTGCCAATAGCAGCTCTGGGATGGCAGGTTTAAAACATGACACTTTTTCATGCACTGCAAGCAGATGGACTGGCTGACATTGCCCCAGCTCTTCTTCAGAACAGAGAATATTTTTTCTCCTCATGTTTTTATTTTTATTCCTCATGTAGATTACAAAACAAAAAAAAGCAATTGTTGCTTAGCTACCCCTCTGGAGTGATGGTCTCTTTCACTATTTTGCAACTCTCTAATCTCAATGTTGCATTTTCTGCTTGTTTCTATTTTTACTGGCTGGTGTTTTATACAGACACTTCTAGAACTTTTTCATCTACCAGAGTGGGATGGCTGGGTACTGCTGTCTTGAAACTACAGAACGGAGCCTAGCTGGGGAGTCTGGGAAAGGTCCTACAACCAGGATTCCCACAGCAGCACAAAAAAGGAGTTTGCTGTAGGTTCAGAGATACTAATTCTGATGAAATCGCCCACTTGGGGTGAAAGGGTCTGTATTTCTTTGCCATTGCCACATGGCTCTGTGTTAAGAATGGATTCATTTTGGATGAGGATAAATGCCAGAAAGCAAAATATCTCACTCCCATCTTCTTCAAGACTTCCTGAGTGAGAATCTGTAAATTGGCATTTTGGAGTCGTGATACTAATTACTGCAGCGTACAGCAAAATGCAGCAAGCTCAACTGTTTATGCAGTCAGAAACAAATCTGAAAAAATCTCTAAATTATTTCTTTTGAAGGAAGCAAGACATGCCTGACGCTCACAGCTGTACCTTTACCCTTTTGATGCAGCACTGGGGCATAAGGGAAGTCAAGAGTTTTGCTTAATGAAGAGAAAAATGTGGGTAAATACTGTGGATTCTGTTTGCACCAAAAGGAGGGAAGTATTTGGCCGAGCAGCTTTAGATTTTGGTTACTTTTCCTGGAGAAAGAATTCTCCAGAGCTTCTGCATGTGGAATCAGTCTGAGACTATGTGTGTGCTTTGGCCACTGAGCTTTCTCTCCTTGCCTTCTGCATCTTCCCCTCCATGGCATCCCAAGCAGCAGCCAGCCATGCTTGTAGAAAAAGCCTGGTCTTAAATACAGCCCATTTCCCCTGCTAGTCAACAGATCTTGGCAAACTGCTGCCAACCCTGACAATGCTTAATTTACAGCCTTTAGCCACAATGCCACTTTCTGGCATTGTTAGAGAAATCAGAGTCTGTTCCCATAAAGCTTGTAACTTGACAGCATTTATGTTGAATGACTAATATGGCAATGGCAGCAATTTGCAATTAGCTGTGTCTCTCCTTGCCTCCCTGCCACGTGCCCCGGAGCCTACTTGTCTGTCTAAGCCTGACCTGCTTCCCTTTAGAGTTTTCTTTGTCTATAATGTATTTTTCTGAGCTCACAGAGGGAAATGTGTGGCTTGGGTAACTAAAGAGTTGAATGGAAGCTGTAGACTATATTGTCAGTTTATATCTGGCTGTGCTGCACAGTTACTGTCCTCTCCAGGCTTGTTGATGTGTGACAGTGCTCAGAGCAGCTCTCAGGTTAGCTCTGCTGGTTACCCACCCTGCCCTGCTGGGCTTGTGCTGGGAGCCTTGGTGGAGAGGGCCACAGCCAAATCCCTGAACACACGAGGTGAAGAAATAACACTTTGATCCATGGAGCTGGCCCCTCCTGGGGAGGGCTGGGGCATTTTGGCAGGCTGTGCTGGGGACCTGGTGCGGCCAAACACTGTTTTGCATTTGACAGAAAAAGCCAAGCTCTAGTCTGGACACAAGTGAGTGCCCTGCTCCCTGCCAGCCTGTGGAAGGTGCCTGTCTAGTGGCTGCAGGGCGTCCTCACCAGCTCCCAGGGGCTGTGACATTACTGGAACCTCTTTGAACCCCATGTAATCTGTATATAATTGGGTTGATTCCCTTTGACTCCACTTTCAGACATCAAAAAAGACCTGGTGAGGCTGGATGATCCAGCAGCTCTGTCTGGAAGGGACAGCTGAGTGGGTTCCAGGAGCAGGGGGCCCCATGGCATGCTGGAGGAAGAGGGACAGTGGTGGGTGAGTTGCTGCCTCCAGTTCCTGCTTGCCCCTGGCAGGAGCAGCACCAACTTGTCTCCCTTCCCCCAGCTGCAGCTGAGATTTCAGTGAATCAAAGCTATAGAGTAGAGTTGAGTCAGAGCCAAGGAAAGGCTCTGGCTCAAATCCACCAGCTAAAAATGAGCAAAGCTTTTGAGCCTGACTGGAATATCTCAATAACAAACAAACAAACAAAAATCCTTCCCCAAATCCTCGCTGTCTTTTTATTTGATTTTAGTAAAATAGTTCATTGTGTTTTCATCCATTTTCCAGATTTTTCTCTTCTTTTTCTTCATGCCTGATTATATAAATGTATCCCTGTACAGATGTATATTTAAGATTTTTCAGTCAGTGGTGGAAAGTGTTCCTTTTTGTGGTATTTTCATTGAGACAATCAGGGGCAAAGTTCTTGTGGCAGTGCCAGGTCTAATACCACAGGAAGAGCTGTGTCCGCTGGAAACACCACGGAGTACAGAATCCACAGTATTTTCTAAAAACACAAAATGGTTTTGAAAGCATTTAAATTACTGCAAAGTCAGCTCAGATTATTATTTTGTCTCAAATTGTTTATTTATCTTTGTTTTGTTTTTTAAAGGGGTGCTGGGGACTGTGACTTACCTTAAATCTGGTTTTGCCAGTGCCATTCCAGTTATAAGTGCTGCTGTAAAGTAATGGAAATGCCATGATTGCATCATTTGCAGTCCTTTAGAGATACACAGTTCAGTCAACAGCCAGGGAGCTGCTCTGCCTAGAGGTTTTATTGACACTGTGTCTGGTTTTGCAGTCTTTATACCGCAGCAGCATTCAGAAATGCAGCTGTAGCCCTGATTTCTGCAGACTTATCTCTCTGAATGAATCCTACTGAGATAAAGTGTTACTTGTGCACAAGTGCTCACATGAGCAAGGGTCCCAGGCTGTAAAAAAACATACCATGAGTAAATTAATGTTATGGAGAGGAAGGTGAGGAGTGAATCTCTGCCACTGAAGGCAGTTCTATCCAGTCATCATCATAGAATGGCAATGTTTTTAATTTTCTGCCTCCACTTTGACAAGTAGCTTAGGGAACACTAATTTGATCTTTTTATTCATCAGGGCTGTTCAAGACCAGAAGCAAACTATTGAATAAATTGTTTCTTCCTAAAAGTCTGTATCACAAGAAGAGATTTTTAAAAATGAAGACTCTGGAATAGGCAAGCAAGCAAGTGTTGAATGCTGAGGGTTGGAAATAAGTCCTTATGTTTATGGAACAGCTTTCTTTTGCAGGAAGAACAGCCAACTCCATGTATTAGTGAGTAAGACAGTGACAATGAGTTAACAGTGGTTGTTGGGCAGAGGATAACAGATGGCCCCTGGGGTGAGTGTGCTCCAGGTCCCAGCTGACACTGTGAGCAGCACAGCCCTGCACAAGTGGGTTGTGAATGGTGCAAAGCCAGGGCTCTGCATCTTCTCTTGGGACAATTCTTGTTATTGCTGTATGAGCCCTGTACACCTTGACACTCAGCTTGGGGAGGGGAACTTCAGCTACGTAGTCTTAGATGTCAACTTAAAAGTTTCTACTGCTTTCACCCATGCTATATTTTACTGTGCTTAATTATTTTGCATGTTAGCTTTGTCCTTTTTTACCTGTGCTTCAGGTTTTGTGTACAGGAACAGACTATTGGAGCTGGTCTGTGTGCTAAAAAGTCTCCTTTTGTAGCATGGAACAGTTGTTTTTTCAAGGTCTAATACTGTGTTTTAAGGATCTGTTGTTCTCATTGATGAAAAAAATGAAAAAGGAGGACAATTTTACACAGTTTATTGTACACCACTTCAAAGACATTATCTGCCTGAGGGGGAGAGAGCTTGGTAGCATTGTGGAAAAAGCCACAGTCAGTGTATAAACACCATGGAAGTCAGAAGACTCTCAGAGAAATGAGTGAAGCTCCCTGGCTGGGGTATTTGTGCAGAGATGTAATCCATTTTCTCTTTGTCTTGACTGTGTCAGCATGGTCCACTCAGGAATTCAAGGTGCCAGTGGCTCTCTGAAGCTTTTGATGGGTTCCTAACTCTCCCCAAGAATTATCCCATGTGAATGTGTAGTCACATCTGTGCATTGGGGCACTGTCCTCTGGTGGGAATTGAAACAGAAATCAGCATACTTTTGAGGGCTCTTGCCATGATGTTGGCAGTTCCTGGGGCCAGAGGTGGCTGAGGTCCATCCTCTGCCCTGAACTTCAGATGAGCTCAACCATGCTGTTCATGGAAGGGCAGCTGCAGCAGAGGCAGGGCTGCTCTTATCAACCATATCTGCCACTTCTATGCTTACTGGGCCTTGAGGGAAGAGCCTTTCTGTCTCTTTCGTATCGTGTTAAAGTCCTGTTTAGCTGCCACGTGTTTCCTTGATCCTTTCTTTCTCATAATCACCAATTAGCAAGATGTGTGTGTACATGCAGATTCTTCCTTTCTAATTAGCCAGTTCCTAATGCCCCATGGATTCACTGCCATAAACGAGTTTTATGTAACCTCTCACTCCTCATGTGCCTCCTCTGTCCACGTGACACATTGCAGTCAGCTTCAGACAAAAGCACCCAGACAGTTCTGCTTCTAAAAATGCCTTTATTACAGGTTTAAAGTTGGCACACGTCAGCCATGAGCAAAGACCTCATCTTTGCCCAGCCTGCAGTAAATGTGACACTCGCATCCAGGCCAGCTCTGTCCACCCTTCTGGGAGTCTGGGAAAGGCCTTGCAGGGAGCCCCAGAAGTCAGCAAAACAGGCACTGTCAGACAGATTAAATACGATCAGAAGTTGCTGAATCTCTATGGTATAGCAACAAATCATACGTAGTAGTCAGCAGGAATACGAATATGTGGTGTAAATGAGGAATTCTGTGTCCAATTATCCTTGGGTCCCTTGCTATTTAGTTATTTATTGCTTTATAGAATTTTCTAAATGAATCCACACAAATGAGGCAGAGGTACTAAACCAAAATTAAGCCAGCCATGTACAGGAGTCACAGACAGCACATATAACCCCAGCAGGCCAGCTCTCGTCTTAGTCTGCATGTTGTTTATATGCTACATGCCATTTTCTGCCAAAGTAAAGATTCCTATCATCATGGTGGCTTTCTTTGATGTCCAGCAGGGCAGATGCCTTGTACACATGGAGGAAACTGAAAAAGTCTTTGTTCTGCCCTATCCAAAGGTCATGTTTCCAAGAGGGAGACTCTTCAGAGCCAAATCATTCAGGATTTTAGTGCTGTCTGGGAATAAGTGAAAAACAGTTTTCCACAAATCAAACCTGCATCTTGATAATGAATTGTGGAACATTCATGAAGGGAGATTTCTGTTTTGATTTTCAAGAGGGCCCAAATATGGTCTTCTATAGATTATAGGCATCACACTCCACTGCAGCTACTGACACAGAGACTGTAAGGGTTGAACTGGTCTGTGCATGCAACTAACCCAGCACTGGGGCTGCTGCCAGAGATGGAGGCTTTGTGTGCTGTCAGGGACAGGGATTGGGAGCTGCAGGCAGCTGTGCTGGAGGGGTGACAGTCTCTGACATGTCTGCCAGCATCACCAGCTGCGGGTCAGGGAGAGCAGGCTCTGCTGAACAGGGAGGGAAATCCCAGCTTAATCTGCTTGTGGTAGATCCTCTTTCCTGGGCTCTACCCAGAGTAGCAAAAATTCCCTGTGAAGGAAAATGAGTGACTGAGGATGATCCCTGGCTGTAGTGATGGAGCTGAGAAGCAAAGGCATTCAGGTTGTTAAAACAGTGAAATGTAACAGATTTATGTGAGAGCAGCTGCTTCCCTGCTGTGCTGCTGGGTGCACTGCCTGCTGGGGACTTGGGTGGCACAGGCTGTGCTGGCCATAGGACAGGCTGGCAGCTCTCTGCCACTGACTGCTGAGGCTGTTACTGGTCTGGATGGGACCTCCATCCATCTCTGGTTAATGGCAACAAGAGGACAAGTGGGTGCTTAAAAAGGGGAGTGAATAAATAGGACTGATAGGGGCAGTGAGAATAAGGACTGAATAAGGCAGTGAGAGTGAGGCAGGGGAAAAAAATAAAAGAGGAAAAACCACTGAAACATGAGGTAGGGAGTAGAGAAAAGGTGGACAATGAGGAAAATGAGAAGCAAAAGTATGGCAAACAGTGAACAGGAGCGCTTGCTTCCTCAGCTGCCCTGATTCTGCTGAGCCAGCTCTCCTGAAGCATCTCCACCTCCCCATGAACTGTCCTGCCCCAGGGCACAGTGCCCAACTGTTCCTGTTCCACAGCAGAGCCTGACCCTCACCTACCTGGTGGAGGGCACGGTGTGCAGGAGTGGGGAAAGCAGCCCTCCAGCTCTGCCTGCTCCTGCTGCATTCTGAAAGGACTGATCCTTCACACCATCAGTGCCTTCTATTTCATACTCGGGTCTCCTTAGGAAGGCAAAAAGTCATCTCCTTCAAGGGAAGTTCAGGTTTGTGGCTGTTGTTTCCTAGTGTGATCAGCTCAAGCTGAGCTGGTACAGTACAGGCAGAGGGAGGGGAAGGGGACATCTGTGCCAGCAGATGCAGTTTCACACAGAGGCACCACTGGTTGATGAGACAAGATGAGAATGCGTTCAAAGACCATTCTCAGCACGGTAAATATGGTTTGCAGCACTGAAGGATTTTGCAAGTCATTCCAAGGTCCATGGACGTTTGAGCTCCTGCCTCAAAGTAGTGTCAGACTCCTCATGTTGTTTCCCTGGCCTGGCAATGTGGACTTTGCTTTGGATGGGACTGGGTTAGAAAGGAACCAGTCCAAAATTCCCCCCTACCCCCAGTTGTTTGTGATTCATTACTTATTGCTTTCCTGTTCTTGGCAGACCTAAGCTATGGATCTTACTGCCTAGTCTCAGAGCTGGGCCCTGTCTTGTGACTGTCTCCTTCCTGTTCTGCTTGTCTCTTTTTTTTTTTTTTCTGGAAATTTACAGCCATATGCACCAGGATAGCTGCAGTTGCTGGTGGGAAAGGTGTACATTGCCGTGTGCATGAATTCACACGGTCTACTGTGTGCCAATTAAATATACCAATGTGTTAAGAAAAATGTCTTTCAAATTAAAATTCAGTAGCAAACTCCCTCTTAATTACTACTCATTAAAAATAATGTAACAGTCAGTTAAAAGCTTTGCCAAACAATAACAATAATCTTGTAAAACCCTATCATGGTGTTCAAGCAATACTTTGCCAAAGATCATTAATTTGGTATGTGTGAATTTTTATGTTCTTCTCTAATTTAGTTTTTAGCCTTTAACTGGAAAACCTGTTTTATCTGCTGAAGGGATGTGCTGTGTGGATGACATGCTGCTTGAGGCTGGGAAGAAATATTTCTCTGGTGCAGTAGGACAGGAGAGACAGAGGCTAACCAGGCAGACTGATTTTCAGGGAAGTCACTCAAGTGCAGCACTACCTATGCTCGTGCCAGAAAGCAGCTTTGCTTCTCTGCCAGATGGGAAGGGATGACCCGGTGACAGGAGCTGGTAGGCAATCATTTTTCAAAGAACAAAAGAGTGAGTAACCAGGAAATGTTGAGGTGGATTCAAGAGCTAAGGGAAGCAGTTCCCATCTGTGTAGTTGGAGACATTCATCTGTCCAGAAGAAAGGTGGAAAGAAGTTGCTGAGGTTCTGGTGGAGTGGATCCAGTGCTGCTCAGCTGTGGGTCTGAAAGGGGCCCCCAGAGATGCTGTGGCAGATGACATGTCCCATGGTGATGAATGCTGCTTCTGGGCCTCCTGCTGCTTCAGTCTTGAAGCATCTGCAGCCAGAAAATGAGG
This sequence comes from Hypocryptadius cinnamomeus, assembly GCA_013400635.1. NCBI lineage: Eukaryota > Metazoa > Chordata > Aves > Passeriformes > Zosteropidae > Hypocryptadius > Hypocryptadius cinnamomeus. Next base: position 27,171 of record VYZP01043782.1, read on the forward strand.
ATGAGGAACAGAAAGTCTCCTCTCTTGACTGGCCATGGCCTAAGTGATGCAAATGTCACGGGGATCCCCCTTTAACCCTGACTGACAAGTGAAGGAGAATGTTTCCACTGCTTATAGTACTGACATCTTTGTTTCTTTGTCAGTAAAATGAGACATAGGTAGTTTCATGCCATAAGCAAATGTAAGCCTTTGATGTGGTTTTGTTTGATAAAGTTAATATGATAACATCAATGTACTTACAAAAAAGGCTTAGTATTGATGAATGTTTTTGCCAAACAGTCTTAACTGCTTTGTGATCCAGATACTGAACTTTGTGGGAAAAAACCCCACAAGAACCTAAAAGTGAACAGAGAGGTTTTGTAACTACGTCTTTTGAACATCTTAAATGTCCACATCCTTGAATAGACTTCTATAAACAAAAAGCTGCTGAGGTTTTCACACTAGAAGTCCTTGAAAATCAGTCTCTTTCCCGCTTCACTGCCAAGGCCCAGCCCAACTTCTTCAAAAGCTGATAAAATTGCAAATGCCTGAAATGAGATGGAGAGCAGCAATAACTCTTGCAGCTGATGCATTCACAGTGGGGCACTCTAACAAAGAGGTAACAAGCAGATTACTGAGATTATGATCTCAGGTGAGGGTAAATTATTACAATTTTCAAAACTAGGTGTTGATGGAATAGCTTTTAAACCTGCAGCTAGGCAGTTTGAATGAAATGTTAAGAGGAAATAAGAGAAGACTTTCATGTGGCATTAACTCCAAGAGTGGATGATGTGATTTTAAAGAGGGACTTAAAGATTAATGGATTTTGGGTTTTTTAACCTAGAAATATTCTATATAGATGCTGAGTTATCCCATTCTTGCTGAGCATGCTGACTGCACCAAGGGCTGTCTGTGCTTTAGTTTTGAAATGCCATTTGGGTGCCTTTGTCGTTTGCTCCTGAATTTGAACTGGGCTTTACAGAACTTCTAAACAGAAACAAATCTTCTCATTCTGAGGATTGATGCTAAATTATTTGCTTTCTTAAAGTCAATTAAGATAAATTTTGTCTGTGGTCATTGTAGTGTTAAGGAGAATTAGCTGAGTTGAACAGATGTAAAGTAAGGCAGCCTCAGCTGTGGAAAGGGAACTTGAGGTCTCTGAATTTTTCTTTACTTTGCCAGAGCAGATCTAACAGTCTCACTGTGTGTGGAGCTGCCAAATTGAGAATCACACTGCCTGGGCAGGTAAGAAAATAAACAGTGAATTTGTAGCCTTTTAAAGTGTCAGCTGTAGGAGTGTCACCTGAGGTTCCCAAAATGGAAGGCAACCGGAACTGGAAGTAATTTCTCAAGTTTTGTCTGAATATTTGACTCAGTCCCATTCCCCCTTCAGTACCTGTGGAAATTCTGTATGGAGCAGGAATGAACAGACCACTTACAGCATGCTGTAAACTCCTGAAGGGAGTTCAGCTTTTCTTTACACTGTGGATGCTGCACTCCCAACTGTCTGAAAAACCTTCTTCCTTCCCTTTTTCTTTAGAATTCAAGCAACTCTCTTGTAGTTTCCAGGAGTAGTTACCTGTTGAGGGGATGATGGTAATGAAGGATTTTAGCCCAGGCCAGAGGATTGCAAGATGCGCTCACAATCACGTGGCTGTGCAGCTGCCTGCTCCTCTTCTCTGGGATGAGTGAGCTCTGTGTGCTGCTGAGCAGTTGATTTTCTTCAAAACCCTAAAATCACATGCTGACTAGTGAGATTACTGTTCAGTCAGGGCATGGTTGTAATTATGTTCAATGTATTAAAGGCATAAAGAGCCAGAGTCAGTAATTTTTATGACCTGTGTAATGACAACCATAAAACCAGGAGATTTGGTTCCCCAATCACTTTTGTGCTCTTGTGCTTTGGAGTTGGGGATGGAAGATTTAAAAGTTAAATTTCAAATAGAACACATTTGGAGTTTTGATATAGTGATTTACTCTGTTTCTGCTTAATGCATTTTCTTGGATTTAAAACCTTTTTGCATGCTTCTTGTTCGCTATTTCACTGGCCACTGTAGAAGTGGATTAAGCACACAACAAGCACAGAGAGGAAAAAGGGCTTTGAACAAAGGCTTTTGGCCTTTTTTGTGTTCTGGGGACATACACAGTTATTGGAGTAGGAGGACGACCTGGGTCATGAAGGTCAGTCCTCTGCTATTATGGGTAGCCACAGCATTAAATGTCTTTGATAAATGCATCCTGTACTGTCTCAAAGCTAATTCCTTTTCAGCCTTTCCCTGTTTCTATTAGAAGGTTGTTCTTTCTGAGGTTTCTGATCCTTCTTATTTCAAGCCTAAACTTATTTACAGTGAGTTGATACCTGCTTGGGCTTATTTGCTGCTCTGAAAGCTTGCCAGTATTGCTGACAGCAGCAGCCATGCCAGACCCAATGAACCACGGTTGTCTCCAGTCTGTGCCACAGTCTGTGTTTTTTCCCTGTGTTACACCCCATCCACCTGTCCCCATTGCTCCCTCTGTACTTGATCTGGAAGGTGTTGCCCATTGTTGTGTTTTGGTGATCCAGCAAAACAGCATCCCAGGGCTGTTGGATATACTGGTGGTAGAAATAAACATGAACAGCGGAGCTGATGGGACCTCAAAGCTGAAAAGGCACTCGAGGCTTTCCTGTTGCAACAGCAGTGGTAAAGATTGTTACAAGGAGCAAATCCAGCAAAGGGAGACTTGATTTAGATCTCCTCACTTGATTTAGATCTCTCTCACATTTAAGACTGTGATCCTTAGGGAACTTGGTCCTGCTGTACCTCAGTTGATCCTCCTGGGCTGCAACATAGTGCACATAGCACATGACTGGCAAAAACAGCCTCCTGGACCAGTTGGGAAGATCATGTGGGAGACACCAGGACATCTCAAATGGGGCAAAATGCCTGTGTTCAGATGAAAATGTCTCTGGATCTTAAAAGTTCTCTTTCTGGGCATTTTTGTTAGTGTATCAGCATTGTGATGCACTTAATTATAAGTACAAAGATTAACAGTAAATATATTTTGAGATTTGTAGTAAAGGGAAAACCAGAGAGAGCAGGTTAAAAACTAAAACAAACTAAACAGAACTTGCCTATGTGCCCTTTATAGAAAAGCCTCTCTCCATGCTTTCCCTAAAGTATTTAGCAGATCACCATTAATAGATTATTTTTCTCTGTATGTGTTATCTGTTGTGAAATTTTGATTGTGGAAGTTTTGCATCTCATGCAGTGAGGCTGTTCATATAAAAAAAGGACACTAGTATAAGGAAAAATTGAGGGCTGTGTCTCATAGATTGCAGGGTCATTAGGCTAGAGGCCAAATTTCTGATGTTTGCATGTAATATCAATGCTTAATTAATATGTTACAACAATGATGAACACTCGTAACCATCTCATTAAAGTCTTTCTTCTTTATATTACATTCCCTATTAGATTTTAATAAAAAAAGTTTTCTTTAGACACTGTTTTCTTTAGACACAGTTTGTCAGTTACCAGTGCATGATAAAAAACTGTCAGAGCATTAATGTGTTACAGGTTTTGTACCTCACCTTCTCCCCTCGAGGTGAGCCATTGTTTAACTGTGCAGCTTTCACGTCTGCAGACTCCACTGATTTATTTCATGCAAGCCCTTTGTAGCTGTGTTGTTACTATGGCAATAAGAAAACATAAACAGAATAAATGAGTAATGGTGATAAGGAATTGTTAGCTGGCAACAGAGATGATACATTTTGACCCTTTGTGAGATTTCTTTGTTGTTTGAGGACAAACAACAAAGGAGAGGGATGGATTTCATCTGTCACAGGGGCAGTATCCAGGTGGAGAATATACTGAGTTGAGAAGGGGTGCATTAACTCCAGGACAGCCTTAGGCCTTTGGTACCTGTGACAAAACTCTGGGGCCCAAAAAGATGTTCATAAATGTTGGAATGAAGACACAGGATTAGTTGCTCTTATTCTGTCCTGGAATGTGACCTATTCTGGCTGTTGGGGATGAGTAGAATGCACCTCATTCAAAAGACAGAAGCAGCAGTATGTTTTATTACGGTGAAATAAGAATTTGACAGCATTCAATAAATTTGATTGTATTTAATAAAACTTAACAGGGGTTTGCTACAGGTCAGTAAGTTTGATGGCAAGGTTCACCTTATTAATTACTGTGTGGAAGAAACATCAAAAGGAAAATTGGATTAGAATCTGGTTAGTATGATTCACACAGAGACCACAGACCTTCCTGTTGAGTCACGAGGTTCAGAGTGGACCCCCTTGCTTTCTAAGCTCCTTATGGATGCTAGGTGCAACTGGGACAATCTTAGTCTGAGACTTGGACAAAGGTACAAGTCCAATGAAATTATCTCTATTAAGTTTATGCTAATTAATATTGAGTAGCTGCATAGATTAATAATGTTTCATTAGAGTTAATTCAGTGTGCTACCAGTCACTCACTGAGGGGATCTCTCTGCCTTGGGCAGGGAAGGCTCTCTTAGGTAAGGAATCTCAAACCTGGAGAGGCATCCCTGCTCAAGGGGAGGCTCCTGAGTGCTGCAGTTCAGCTGCAGCTGAGGTAGAGCTCAAATCTGGCTGATCTGAGAGTAATATTTATAGAGTGGAGTAGTTGGCTGTTAGTCAGTAGTATAGAAAAAAATATATGATTTTGGTTTAGCTCTGATATCTTGTTCTGTACTTGGGTTATCTGGCATTTTTGGGCTTTGAGACAACCTTTCAAAATATGTTTCTGAGGTATCTTCAGTCCCCTGTGTGTGAGCCAGGATTGCCAGCCCCCAGGCTCACACAGGGACTGGGGCTTGCTGCACCTTCATCAGCTGTACCGAAGTACAGTCTGTCCCACTGCCCCACAACTCTGCTTCCGTAGGAATTAAATGTCATCTGGAAAGTGTTGGTTGGATTGAACTCTTCACATTTTTTCACCTCCTGGCAGATGGCAGCTCTCAGCAGCTCCTCCCCACTCAGCAGGAGGAAGGGCAGTGCTGCTGAATCTGCTGGAGGAGGACTGGATGTGACCAGGGGCCTCTCAGATCTCACACATCCCCAGGGACCCTGCTGAGCGAGGGCTTTGCAGCACAGGCTGTGCCACAGGTTTGCACAGTCCTGACCCTGTGAACTGCAACCTGCTGCTCTGGGGGCACTCCAGAAAATGTCATTGCTAAGTCATGTGTGGAGTTAGTAAGGAAAAAATAAGAGTTCACTCACACAAGAACTGGAAGTTATGTGCAAAGCACAGCCCCTGTAAGGCTCTCTGGAGGCTGCTGCAGTGACAGCTGCTGATGCTTTCCTGCATCCCTCAAGCAGATTCTTTGCTGACTGCTCATTCATATCTGTTAGAAATGCTGCAGGGTGTGTAGAGTTGTGCTTTAAGAATTTCTGCTACAGTTGCATTAGAATGAATATTCCAAGTTAGTTTCAAGTTTGGATCAGCTTTGCCAATTTTTTTTTATTTTGCCCAGACTTTTCAAGGAATAAGGTGCTGCATAGCAGGAGCTAAAGTATTAAAAACTCACCATCCATGTTAAAATTTATTTGAAATCTAGGGATTAATAATTGCAAAAGCAGTGAAATAATGACTAGTGACTTTATAACTTTCCAGTGTAAACAGATGACAAGACGGATGCTGAGCCTGTGTGTTGCTATCGTTGCCTTTCTTATTTTTAAGGACTGTTAGTTTTAACATCATCTGTTTGTTAGGGAGTCCTGAGCTTTACAGCACACGTGGAAAGCTGTTGGCCATGAAACATAGTTAGTTGCAGCTGTGAAAAGTGCAACTTCCAAAATAATAGTCAAAAGGGTCAGGTCCTCACCTGGGGGGTGTCTTTGCTACTACCACTGCTCATGTTCATTAATGTAATATTCTGATGCCCCTTAATTAGGCCTCTTTGGGTGATGGTAACAGCAATAAACTGTTGGTGCACTAAAAGCACTTTTGCCTCAGAGGACACGATGCTGAAGTTAACAACAAATGCAAGGTTCAAGACCAGAAGTACTGGAAGTGTTTTTCTTAGCATGAAAGTTGAAAAATCTAGGTATATGTTAGCCTGAATTTTTTGGTTGGCATATGCAATAATATTGCGATGCAAAAAATGAATATATTGTTTGTAGAAACGGAATATGGATTTATCAGTATCAAACAGATTTATAGATATAGATGTATGTATAGATTTATTTCCTATTCTCCTGAGAATCCTCCTTGGCTTAGTTGCAGGAAAGTCAATGTATTGCTTTTGAGCTATTAAGTTAAAACCACAGCTTCCTGGCAAATAGAAATTATTCTCTTTTCAACCTGGTTCAAAGCTAGCCTGGTCCTGTACAGTACATGGACACAGCTTTTAAAAGCTGCAGTTGATCATAGGCATGATTTCATATTGAAGCAGTGCTGCACTCTCTGACCATCCCCTTAGAACAAGCCAAGATAAAAGAAACGTTTTTTCCATTTTAAGCAGTTATTAGGCATTATGCAACTGTTTCCTTTATATTTTCTAGTTTGCCAGAACCTTATTGAGCTTAAGTGTGGTTAAGTGTGGCTAGTCTGTTGTTTTCCAATAAGCTTTTCTCTATCTGTTTATAAATCTACAAAGATTTCATTTATGAGTTTGTCTGCTCTGGGGGTGTCAGTAAGCACTAACTGAGATTTGTGTTTTGTTCTGAGATATCTGTGAGAAGTGTAATTATACAGTTACATCCTGCTAGGATTTCCAGTGTGTTTACTAGAGTACGTAGTTAATCCCAGCTCTTGTAATAAACAGTGGAATTCTCTCTTTGGGGACTGACAAAATCAGTCCAAGTGCAATCCTAAGAGTAAGATGTAATTCCTACATTGTCTAGGTTGTCTGATTGAAAATGAATGTCTGTTATAAACTTGTTGTGTGCAACACCAAGCTGTGTTTCAGCAAGAACTTAAGCACAAGCTTAACTTACAATTCTCTTGATTGTAATAAGATACATTTGTGTGCTGGACATGCAGAGCCTTGGTTTTCAACAAAATAAGTTCCATGGAAGTCAGTGCCTGTGCTGTCCCTAGGCATTTCCTATAAAGTGGGATTCAGCTGGTTAGGATTGTCAGATACACCCTCTGTGTCCAGCTGTGTGTGCCTGCATCCCTCTGCAATCCCTCCCACAAGTTCTGCTCAAACTATTTTGGACTATTGCTCAGCAGTTGTAGCTTATACAGCTACCATAACATGGTTTGCAACCTTTATTTGTGGCTTTTAAAATGTTCTTAAATGCTTTCACTTAAAGGAAAATAACAAGTCCTTTACCTCTATGAACTAACCAACCTTCAAATCTGAGGAGGCAATAATTAGTTTTTCAGAACAGTATGCTTCAAATTACATAAAAGAATGTTCTCCAGTACATAAAAGAGGACAGTGTCTGCCATGGATCTATATTCACCCAAAGTAAAAGATTAAAAATAACATATTTGTGAGATATTGGTTCTTAGGTAATATTCTAAAGAATCATTACTGTTTTTACTAGATCACACTCTTAGGTTTTTTTTCATCAGCCCATCTTGAAAGCTTCCAGTTACTGCTGTCTGTGGCTATTTCTTGAGATTTAATTATTTGGTTCAAATGTCTCTTCACTTCAAATGCCCTAGACCTTGTCTTCTTCTTAAATTTACATTTTTTATTAATTTTATATAATTTTTAAATTTTCCAAATGATTGCTTTTTACTGGAAAGCAGTTTTCATTGTTTTCAAGGAAAAGAAATGCTTCATTCAAAATTATATGTGGTGACATGAAGGGCTTTTGTAAATCAAAGATGTTAAAGAGCATCTTACCTCTCTTTTTTAAACATTAACTTCAATTTTCACATACACACTCATTTCCCTTGGTGTATAAGTGTGGGTATCCTGCTGAAGCTCACGGGACAGATCCTCCCAAATCCCACTCCACTACCAGCAGGTAGCCAGTTCTTGAGCTCTCCTCTTTCCTAAGCTCCTTTGGATCTGAAACACAGGCTCCTGCATTCTTCCATGAGTTAAAGAGGTGATGGGAATTTCCAGGTTTTTAGTTCTGGCATCTTTACTGTGTGACTGTGACATGGTAGAGGTTCATTATTCTCTTTTGCTCCCATTCATGTACAGAGAGATGAACTTCATAACACCAGAAGAAGCCATAGTCCCATCAACCAGAGGACTCATGGCAAAAAAACCCCCAAACCTCAAGCTTTTTACCTTAAAAGGTACCAGTGTACCTTAAAAACATCAAATTTCCTGCACCTGCATGTTTTTCTTTTTCTGCTCTTTGGGTAGGTAAGTGGGGATCCTTGGAGTGTCTGTGCATCAAGGAGTTGGGTCCTGAAGAGAACTGTGTTCAGGACACTGCTTCTGTTGTGTTCAGTCAAAGAGAAGTCACAGATGGAAATCAGTTTTAGAACAAGAATTACCTTATCAAGGATCAAATAAGAAATTTCCTGAATCCATAAATCAAATGATGATGTTTTTGTGTGTGATCTGTTACCTATATCAGCATGATTACTTTATCTGTGCCTCTATTTTAGGAAGCTTAGGTTCACTGTTCATTCATGATTTTCCTTCCTAAGTTCAACTGTTGTGTTTCTCTTGAAGTCTGGAGTCTTTTTCCCCTGAGCAGACAGGTTTCTTTATTCCCACCTTTAAATGGCATAACGTCATGTTCTTGCAGGTCATTCAGTGTGTCCATGTAGCCAGAAACATAGATTTTTTTGTTCCAACTCTTCTGAGATGTTGAAGAATTTTTAAGTATACATTCCTAGTGTATGACCTCTTTGGCTGTATGGTGATTATTAATATTACAGAAGCAGCTAAGAGGAAATTACATCAGTAGATAAGATGAACTGTGTAATAGCAGAAGCTTTATTCACACTGAATACACTATTCATTTACACAGAAAGATCATTTCTCAATTCAAAGAGGAATATTCTAATTTAAGTCTAACTTCAGCCATATGTCAAAATCTCTACAGAAACAAAGCTTACCACTGTGCAGTGATCCTGTAAGAAACACATTCCCCTTTGTGGATGGGCACATGGTAGGTGCATCAAACTCTTGGAGCTCTTGTTTTTCCTGACAAGAACTCTTTTTATATCAGAACATATTTTAGTTTAATCAATTTGCTAATTTAATGTAAAGTGACCTGAAATAGGGGAAATTGGGGAAATACCATAGTTAGTGGTCTTCAGGTTCACTCCCCTCTAAACCCAGGCTGGGGTTTTCTTACTAATTTAATCTTATTAAAAGGTGTTTTTTACATTACACTGAAGAAGTAAAATTCCAAAATACACCTCCATGAAATAAAATCATACCCAGTAATTTAATTGAAAATGGGGGATAATGACAGATCCCAGGCACAGTAATTAAAAGGCGTTCTCTGCTTAAGTGCACAGGAAAAAGCAAGAAACAGTGGCTGCTGAATCAATCTTAGCAGTATGGCATTGTGGAGATAACTGAAAAACATTTTGTGTTTTGTAGCATACCTGCTAGTCTGGGGCCTCAGACCACTGAAAGGGGGAGGGAATTTCTGTAGAAATTGCTGTTCTTTATGCCAGATCCTGTAGAGAAGAATTAGTAACTAACCCTATCCACAGAATGCTCAGCACAGCCACCCACCCTTCCTATGCTGTGCTTGCCTCTCTGCTTCCACACAGTGGGATTCCATGGTTTCATTTATATTTAAAACCACATGCTGTTTGCCTTTGGTCACCTCTGTTGATATAAATCAGAACATAACAATGGAAGGCCCTAAGTAAGTGGGCCATGTGGTTGACAGGCTTGGACAGTCATGTATCTCCACTCGGGTCGTGTCACAGCACCATCATCACTGTTCCTGCAGGTCAGAGCAAGGGCTTTTTCCCTAGCCACAAGCCTTAGAGCAATGAAATGTTGGAAGGGGTGTTATAGCAAAATAGTGATTTCATCCTGAAGCCATGTGGGGTTTGCAGAAAACCTGTCTTCTGACAGGACTGACTTCTTGACATGGTTGGCACACCCAGGTAAATATCATTCTCTGATAAACACTTTGGAGTTCCTCCAGGTTGATTTGCTTATTCTTGGAAGTTTTTGCTAGTGACGTATGTACTTTTAATTTCACCTTGTAAGCAAAGATAGAAGAGGATTGGAAATTATTAGCTTCAAAGGGGAGTTTGTTTTCTAAGCTCTGAATTCTTACATTCATACTGAGGAGTCAGGGAAGAATGACAGAACTGGTGCAAACTCATACTCTGCTGAAAGAATGAATTAATTGAAGCCAGGAAGATTCTGATGTAGGTAGAGTGATGAGTGAAAAACAGTTTTGTTTTGTTTTGTTTATAGACCTGCTGGGTTTTATTGACATTTGTTGCTCTTTGGGTGCATGTATTTATTTATTTTTGCCTAGTTGTTTGTTAGCCTGTAGCTACTTGCCAGGATTTAGGAAGAGCGAAGTTTGCTCAAAGCACTGGTTATATTGCAGATAGATTTGGCCCAGTGTGTTTGCCTTGTCATTTGACTGCAGCATTGACATGGTTATTGCTGTGTCTTCCTCCCCTCGATTATGTCGTTTTTCTATCTCCAAAGAGAGGAGAATTTGGCAAGGAGAGCTGAGAAGCATCTGGCTCTTTCCTGTTGTTCTCTGTCTCTCTGTTACTGAGAGTAGGGCAGTCTCATGGACAGCTCTAAATTTAGCAGCTAATTTTTGTCTTAGGAGTCAGTTCTGCTTAGATTTTGGCTAGAGGGGATACCTGGATGAGATGAGCATCCTGGGTTTGGTACCTACTGAATTGCATCCCCCTGGGTATATCCCTGTGTATTTTCTGTAAGATCCCCAGATGTTTCCAGGTTATAAAGCCCCAGCTAAGTCCTGGTCTGACTTGTTTGTCAACAGTTTAAGAACTAGTTCAGAATAGGACTTAGTTTCTCTACATCCCTTTGAAAGGGATAGTACAAATGGCAAAATTACATGCATTGGTGGTCTCTCTACATAGATGTGTAGGCGAGAGAGTTTTTCCAGGGGTTACCATCTTTCTCGACATAGCTGGAATTTGTTAGTGAAGCTCCACGTTTGTGGTCACTGGTCCAATATTACTTCTTGCAGTTTAGAGACTGGACAGAGATGGGCAGAATGGCATTCTGTTGAAGCAAAAATGTCCTCCCTTACATTTCTTTCCTGCCTGATGTAACCTGGCTTTTAACAACCTTCATTGTATGCCTACCTAAGAGGTTAACTTTTTGGATCACATTTGACATTTGCCCATAGGTGGAAAATATGAGAGCAGATTCCACAAAGCAAACACTGCAATCCAAAAGGGAGATATCATACCTACTGTGTGGTTCCACCAGCAAAGTGCTTCCATCATATCAAAGTATTTACACAAGTTTATAGGTTATATGTCTGTATATCCATTGTATGTACAAGACTGATGGTAGTATGATCACAATGCACCTGCATTACTGATACTGCCTTCCATACTTTCACTGAAGTTTATCCTTTCTACTCAAATCAACTTTTTGTGTGTTCTAAAATAATGAGAATATTTGCAAAATATGTAGAATATCAACAATATGAATTCTCAAAACCTATGTTTTCAGGATCAGAAAGGTAAGGACTTGGAGTTGGGTATTAAGCAGACAAAACTGGTGTACTTCCTAGATTTCTAAGGAGCAGCTCCAACTTGCATCAGCCAAAGATCTCTCCCTATTTCGTTGAAACTGTAATTTTCATGCAAAACACAGCAGACATCACAGGATTCCAGTAGTTCCGGCCCATTTGTCTGCTGCTGCTAGGAAGTTGTTTACTCTTTTGTATCACTCTCTGCTGACGTCTGCTCACTGAACAATGTCATCAAATTTCCTGTTTTTTGGCTTGTGGAGAGCAGCTCCCCCACCTTATGCTCAGGCTTTGCTGCGTGGAGCTCCGTGGAGCCGGATGCACCCAGCAGACAGGATGTAGGGTTAAATGCAGCAGAGCTAAATAAATAAAGTAGGTGTTCAGTTGTGAACTAGAGCTGCCTACTTGCCAGGGGGATAAAGCTGACAGTTCAAACATTGAGCAGTGATAAAATACTTGTTTCAGGTTGTGGGGGTTTTTAATGGCTTTTGGATCTTTTTCCATGAGTTTACGTTAGCAGCTTCCTGAAGCAGCCTGAAATAGTTTATAATGTGGTGCTGTGTGATGTATGTGTGAAAACACCTCTGTCAGGTACTCACAGCATGCTGCTGCTGTAGTTCTGCAGGCAGAGGGGCTGCCAGCAATGTGTTCATCAGTAACTCCTCAGCTGCCAGAGCAGCAGTGTGGTGCTGAGCCCAGCAGTGCTGACACTCTGCCAGGGGGCTGGTCCCTTGTGTTTTTGGTTTGCTTGTCTTCTGGCAGTGCCACAGGGTCATTAACTTCCACTTGGGCAAGCACCAGGGATAAGCAGAGCAGACCTTTGTTCAACAGGTCTTCCAGACAAAGTGTGGGGTGCTTTCATTGATAACACCAACACTGTTATATTGGCCTCCTGTCATCCATACCAAGAGGGAGCACCTATTGTTAGAAACCCACCCAACCTTTGTGAAATAGGGCATGCTGTGTCCTTTACCTGAGTCTTGTGCTCCCCTATCTTCTGTAGATTGTGCTTCAAGTGGTTCCCCCCACCTTAAGTGTTGCTCTGTCTTGAAATTCTGTTTTTCCTTTCTCCAAAGAGCATTTGATCACTTCATGAAAACAATTTTTGTAAGGATTCTCCTAAGATCCTTTATTAAAACAAAACAAAACAACACCCCTCCAAAGAAACAAAACAAAACAAACCTAAACCACTTCCCTCTGCCCCCCCTCCTTCCCCCACCCACCCAAATACCAGAAAAATAAAAATCCCACAACATAGAACATTTGGAGTCAACTTGGAGAGCACTGAAAAAATGCAGGAGTATCTGATGACAGACAGAACTACAGGGTATGCTGGAGTGATTTATAGGAACTATCCCACCACTGGGGGCGTTGAGTTTGTCTTTATTTTTTAAAGGTTTTTATTGAGGTAGAGCCAGAACATTTTGCTTACTGCCTTTCTCTGCTAAATTCAGTTTTGTTGCAGTGTCTCACTGATGCTTGCAGTAACTGGAAATAGTCTGAGTGTGTGAAGTACTGAGTGTGGAGCATGTGGGCTGTCACCTCATTGAAATGCTGAGTTCTTGTCATCATTTCTGACATCTTCATGCTTGGATCTCTGCAGATACAAAAATGCTGTTTGCCTCAGAGTATCTTCCATTATAATGAGAAAGGAATATGAGAGGGCTCCCTTGCAATACCAAGTTCCTGTTCTTGCAGCATCCTGCATCCATAATGGGGCCCACAGTCAGTATGTAGAGAAATGGACTGGATGCAGTACCCAGCCTTGGGTACCTGTATGAATCTGCCTTACATCTCCAGGTGTGGGCTTGCATTTTGAATGGGCTTGTCTCAATAAAATCATACCAATGCCTAAACATGAACATATTCCAGGACAGGCTGCCAGGTTGTATAAGATGTGGTTGACTTGCACTTCAGTCAGTTAAACCCTTGTGGTGCAAACCTTGCACTGTACACAAATGAAAATAAAGAAGTTGATCTAGTCCCTGGTACAGACCTGCCCATAGTGCAGGGCCCACATCAGTCACCTTCCAATTTGGAACAAGCACTGTCTGCTGAGGGGGGCTCAGGAAAGAAGCAGATGAGGAGACAACTGCAGACAATGAGTTCAGTGCCTAGACAAAGGTAACACTTCATCCAAACAATTGGCAGGGGTTCCTATCTCTGTTTGTCCTCTGCCCTTCTTCCTCTCTATGTATTCCCTGTTCCCTCCTCTCCGTGTTTTCTGAGGTTCTTCCTGTATCCTTGTGCCTTCCCATCAGACAGCAGCGGTGGTGTTGGATTCTTTTGACCTCTGCCCCTCTCCCTCCATTATTATTCTTTTGGCAGAACTGTCCCCTTAAATTTCTCCTGTGCTCTCTTCCATTCCCCATCACAGCTTCTGCCAAGTTTGAACCTCTGATGGTGTTACAGCCAACAAAAATAACCTTCAGGGTGACGCTTCCTCCGTGGCAAAGGTGGACAAAGCTCCCCGTTGCCTGTGTGGACTGCAGGGCTGAAGAGACCCCTGCATTATTGGGGAGAGGGCACCAGGGGGCTGTGCCCCCCATGCCTCTGCAGAGCTGTCTGCACATGGGCTCTGCCAGCATGGGGGGTCCAGCAAGCCTAAGACAGTCTGTTCTTTATCCTGTAGTGGAAGAGAAGAGCTCAACAAATTGTGTCACAGGGCATCCGAGTACCAAGCTTCTTCCTAGGGCCCTTAACAGGGAAGCCAAAGGGCTCAAAATCAGAGCCTCTGCCTCCTGCTCCTGGTTAAATTTATTCATAACTTGCCCTCATGGAGATTTTTAAGTACAGGTGCAAGCTGAAACTCATGAAAAGATGTCATTCATTTTATTTCTAACAAATAAATTCCAGATGTTTGCCTCTAACTCCCAGAGTGCTGATATGATCAGTTTGGGGCTCCAGTTGTTCAGTCTTATGTTAGATGACAGAGTGAAATGAATGCTCACCATTGCCAGTGGTTTGCAGTCAAAGGGACACAAGTTTTTCTAGCAAGATGAAACTGAGAGAGTTCCAGATGAGACTGGGAGGGTAGAGTTGAGAAAACAACTGGCTGGCACTGCAATGACAGAACAGTAGTAACTAGATTTAAAAGAAAAAGAAAATTATCTTGTATGACAGAAAAAGTGGAAATAATGGAATGTCAGAAATGTATGCTATCATGTACTGCCAAAAATAGGTCTATACTTATGATAAGGTGTTTCTTGCTGCAGACTCTGAAAAGCTTCTTATGTGGGAAACATTGATTTGCATAGTGCTGCTTGCAAAGGCTGTAGCTTAATTCTCAAAGTCAAACTTGGGGGAAGAAGTGTTTTTCTTTGACTGGCAGAGCCAAGAGATTATTCTTACTCTAGAAGAAAATAGCAAGGCAGTCCAATGGTAGACCTGGTAATTCTATATGCCCTATGTGCCATGCAGATAAGAAAAAAAATAGAATGGGCTAAAAATACAGAGCTGTGTAATTGCAAAGCAAAATCATCAGTTAAGCTATTAAGTTGTCATAAACACTGTAAAATTCTGTCTTGAAACTTGGTCTGAAGTAGAAATGTAATATGTGCAATGGGAGTTGTGGCACCCATGGCTTCATATTTACAGTATCAGAAAAATATTTCACCCAACATGGGCATGTTTATCTTGTAAAAAATTTAAATGAGTTTTAAGTGTTATAAGCACTATTCATTTATGGTACAAGCAAGCCATGCTTCACTTCCTTCCCGAAGGGCACGTGGGTAACCATGGCAGGGCTGTGTTATTTAAGAATGAAGAAGGACATGAAGCTGGAATACCACACACAGCTGGTTGGCAGTGGATTTGTTGGATTTGTCTGACAAAGGAACTCCTAGGTGATCAATTACACAGCATTCAGGGCCAGCTGGGCAGAGAGGGAAGGACACAGAGTCACAGTGGACCTTGGTTTGTGCAAGTGCCCTCTTCAGCGTTCTGTGAGCTCAGAAAAGGAGATGTGCAAGGACGCAGAATGCCAGCAGCAAATGCCCCAGATAACCTCTTCCACTCACAGGAAATTGTCACAAAACCACTGCAAATCTTGCTTGCTTCATCTGGAAAGTATTTCTGGGTACAACCTCTTACTGTGGCCTACAAATTTTGTTACTCTGTTTTGGTGGGGAACATACTGTGAGTAATTTATGTCTAATGGAGTAGTGGTTTGATGCCACCTCTAATGTGTTCCTGCTGTTTCACATAAGGGGTGGGTTTTTTGGTTGGAATATATTTGAAGGTTCTTAGCAAAATTAAATTACAGAATATAACTGGATTAAATTATGTGTCTCACAGTATATTCTGCAGTCATCCAGAGTACGACATACTGGTTCAAATTAAGCAGTGAAGGAAATAATTAGAACTGTGGTGTTCCATGGTAGGTGCTCAGACTGTACATGGTAGTGGCTCATAGAGTTAGTCAAAATATATTCCTGCTGCAACCTATTACTAAAATTATAAAGTTCAACACTGAGCAGCACACCATTTGTTTTGTCTTTAGAGGATGAGGACAAAAGAGATGCAGAAAAAACTGCTAACCACACAAATATGAATGTGGTAAGAACATTTGTCCTGGCTTAAAGGAACATGCAAACACATAAAAAAAGTCAAATGAAATTTCCCAGGATTGGGAAAAGCTTCCATAATCAAGGACACTGTTCTCTGCTGCATCTGTAGTAAGTAATTACAGCCTCATGCTCAAAGTATTTAGAGGAAGAAAAAGAAATCAGGTGAAATATCTGAGTAATAAACTTTTTAAGAGTCAGATCTATGTCATTCTTCAGTGAATTTATAGGTTTACTTTTATTTTTTAATTCTCAAAGCAACCTGTAGTTTTACTGTAGTTTTACTGGAACTGTTAATAAAGTGAGTCTGGTTTTTCATTTTGCTTACATATCAGACATTAGACTTTCTACTAAAAAACTATTTATCTTTTATACCTAATTTGTTTGTAATGGGTTATATTTACTGATTCACAAAGGCTATCTTTCCCATTAAACTGGTTTATAGAAATGCAGTATAATTTTTATGCAAAGCAATAGTTTTGTTTTATTCTAGTTCTATGAATTTCCAGCTATGTCTTGTGTCCTAGAAGTCTGGCTGAGCTCAGAGTCAGCCCATGAAACTGCACTAAATTGCATATTTCATTAATAGAATTTTTCTGTTTGCTTTGGACGTTCTTCCTAGTATTTCGTAGCTTGGGGGAAAAGGCAAAAGAAAATAAATGAGTACAGTTGGTTTTTTGCTCAGCTTTGCTGGAGATACAGAGGAGTTTCTCTTCTGCCTGTTGCAGGCAGCTCTGAGAAAGTCTAAGTCCCCACAATTCGGTCATGCAGATACAGTGTCCATCCTCCCCAAGGGAGGACACCGAGGCTTGCAAATTAACATTTCCTGCTAAAATTTCTGGTAAAAGCTCCCAGCCAGAGCTATCAGCAGTCTGGATCACTGTCTGGGAAGAAGCACTTGGTGCAGGGGAGGAAGAAGGAAATGGTGACTGTGAACTTACTAATGGTGTCGCCAGACAGGACTTTAATGTCTATTTTCTCTTGTTTGTTCTTTGGCATAAAGCTTTCACACTCTCAATAGAAGGCCCAGGGCTGCTGCATCCTCTCCTTAGAAAAACTAGCAGAGTGAGAAACATATTCTGGGTAGTTGCAAAACAGATTAGACAGGCTTGTTTAATGCCAGAATTTGGATCTTGAGGGGGATTGATTTTGGATAGAGGCCAGCTTTCCTTGCAGCTAATTATGGAGGTTTTGCATAGGTGGACACTATTTAGTTATTTAATGGGTAAGTGGAGCCTGTCTCTTTCATAGTGTTCCTTCTTTTAGTCCATCATTGTTATCCAAGTGGAACGAGGATGTTGCTGCCTGACTGAAAGATGCTGTATGGAGCTCTGTTCCATGTGACAGAAGAGCCACCTGTGCACAGCTCCAGCACTGCTTCCTATTGTAAAACATTTGTGCCACTCTCAGTTGCAACATCAGACCTTTTTAGATGAGACAGATACATTTAGGTATCAATAAAATTGTGCAGAAGGTGATAGGCACCTGCTGATGCTAATACTTGAGAAGTTGTTTTTGCTGCTCTAGTCTTGGCTCGGCTTGGCTCAAATTTTGCAGTCCTTGCAGGGAGGAGCAGAGAATCTGCTCATTTCAGAGGCAGCACATGGTGCTGGTGTTCAGACAGGCCCTGTAGAAGGGCCCACTCAAGGGTCTGAGGACTGGGAACCTAAGGAGTCTGATAAAGCTTCTGAGGAAAAAAAATTCTGACACCCACTCTCATTATAGGCAAGACAAGCATTGTTCTATAATGTCTCTTCAAATGACACATGAAAAGTCCACATCTGCTCGACCAAATGCACCTTTCAGCCACTGCTTATAAGCCTTCATGGTTTATAGAGCACTCATGCTAGGCAGTTTGCAGGTGAACATGTGTTTACATTAAAGATTTACTCAGTGTTTTGTCTCTTCTTACCCCCCCACATTACAGATCTTTGCAAATCTTTCAAACTTTGTGACTGCAGCAGCTCTCTGTGACAAAGCTTCACTGATGCCATGCAACTTGCAAAAGTATTTCATGCAAGTATCTCCAGATGTTATCTCTCTTTCCTGGAAATTTCAAGGTTAAATAATTTATATGAGGCTATTCAACACGTATAGATTATTATCTGGATAATTACGGCCTGTGTACTGAATTTGAGAAATGCTAACATGGTACCTGGAGGGAGTATATTTGGACAGTAGGGCAGGATTTCATCTTAAGTGGATATTTGATACCCAGCTGGATTTGTTTCCTAGTTAAGGACTGCAATGTCAGAGTGCTTTATGGGCTTCCTTGATGATGGGTTGTTTATTAAAGAGCTGCCTTGTGAGAGACTGCTGTGCTGAGGCCTTGCCTGCCCCAGCTTTAATCCTGTGAAACTTTACTAGGAGTTGGTAAGGTATTGATTGCTTGTGCGTTTCTATGGAGAAAATCATGAAAATAATAATTTATTTTGTACCAGCAGCATCTCCTTTGGCATATCCAGCAGTTCTTTTGTGAAGGAAATGATACTCGTAGGCAGAAGATGCAGAGATTGCTTTGTATCAAAGATAATGGTATAATTACACAGATCCTTTCATTCAAATGAAATAAAATGGAGTGTGCCTACCACAAATCCAGATAGAGTGAAATTATGTTTACAAGAAAACTAGAATGAAAAACTGCTTTGTTGCAATAAATTCTACTTAATTGCAGTTCTGATCATAATGAAAATCCCACTTTATTAAAGACATGTAGAGTTACTGAGATTGGCATAACTGTAAAATGGCTCTACTCTACTTAAGGAAAAAACCACGTGATCCCATCCCAGGCGTGTGATATTTAACGAGCCCTGTGGGCTGGCAGAAGCACTGTGTGTTACTGAACCAGAGTCAGGCAGAAAACCAGTGTCAGGTTTCAAACTACCCTGTAGGTCCTCAGGAATGAAGAGGCATCTGTATTAGGGGAAGCCAGTCACTCATCCCCTCTGCCAGTGGAGTTCCTAGTGGTCAAAAGAAAGGGATGCCCAGGACTCTTAAATATTTTTGTCTGTTTTCCTCCTTATCATAAAACCTGAAGTTAGTCTGTTGCATTGGTTATAGCTGTGAACAAGCAAAATTAATGCTAAACCTTAGAGTGAAAAAAAGAGAATGTACTACTGTGAATTTCCTCAGGTTTTTTAAAAAAGACATCTTGAATATGCCTGCAGTCTCAAGTCTTCATTTGTTGGAGACAAAATTCCCTATTTAGAAAAGGTTTGACTGCCAAGAACTCCTCTTGGTTTTCTCAAGTGTCAGTTGACAGTTCCACTCAGTCTGAGAAACATGTACTCAATAGACAAAAATACAGTTATGTTTATTATCAGTAATGAACATTTCTCCTTTGCTCTACTGGCTGCTGTCCCACTAACTTTGCATTTATTCTACCTGCAAAATCCCATCTCAGTGACAGCACCTTTGTTGTTGCTCAGAGCAGTTCCCAGGCAGGGTACTGCACAGAGCACAGGTGAGTTTGTGCATCCTGAAGGTGGGCAGAGCACACCCCTTGAACCCTAAAGAGTTCTAGTGATGTCCAGCAGATTCACAGACACCTGAGTGAGCTGTGTGAAGATGTTGTGTGTGGCAGATGGCTGGGAGAATAGGGAAAGAGGAGGAGGAGGAGGCAGCTTCATGCTGTCACCATCCAGTCTTGGAGGACTAAACTGGCACATCCAGGATGCCCACTTCTGCAGAGGCTGGAGACATGTGAGATAAAGATGACAGATGGCAGCAGGTAGAAAAAATTACTGTGGTCAGTAAAGCCTGAACTGTGTCAGCACACAAAATGAATTACTAGCAACAATAGAAAAACAAGTTTCTTCCTTAAAAAATGGAGGTTTAGGACAAAATGGAGATCTTCTAGGAAGCCTAGCAGATCTACTGACTGAATTATGCTATTTTTGGGCTGTACTCTCTTGCTGTGCTTCGTCTGTTAGTGATGATTGCAGTGTTGGTAGATCAAGCCATGAGAAGTTTGTCTGGCATAAAGTATTTGGAAAACTTCCTGGTAGACTGGAACTTCCTTTTAGTCAGATGAGTCTGTTCAAGTCCAGATGGTTCAAAGAAAACTGTCACTGAAATTCATATTCATAAGGAAGAAATGAAAACTGATAATGGAGTTCTGTTGTATTCTGATGCATCTGTAATCATCTCTAAAATAAAATTAGTAAGTGGTATCCACCAGAAAAAAGAAAACTAGCTGATAGATAGGAAACAGATTAGCACTTACTGCTATACTTCAGGATCTTGCAGAATCACGAGAGAGAAAGCAGTTTTAATAATATTAAACAATAGAACTACTGTGCCATATTTAAGTCTCCCAGAGTGCTGTGCAGTTCAACTGTTAAAATGCAGGCAGGAAGAATTTCCCTCAGGGCCAGAAGAATGTTGTATTTGTACTAAAGTGTCTGCTCAAGCTGGGGGGGATGGAAAGTCAGCCACAGCCTGCCTGTAAAATTAACACACCTGAGGCGACAGCAGACGAGTGAGAAGTTCCTTTCCCATTTGACAAAGATGTTGGTAAAGCCAAAGGCTGCATTTATTTGTTTGGAATTGTGTGAACCCCGATATATTTAACACTCTGATTTTGAACACGTCTTGGCTGATGATCTGCAAGCCTTACAGACCAATTTCTTCTCTGTTGACTTGGCCAGCCTTTGCATCTGGGTAAAAGTTACTGCTGCCAGCAGATGAGAGAGGATAGCACACTGGAACTTTTATAGCAATGCTGGTGTACAAGGCGTGAGTTGGTCCCCAGAGCTCAGTTACAGCTCTCCCAGCCAGTGGAATAACCAGACTTGTGTCAGCTGAGGGGAAGAGGGGAGAGGAAACAAGACTCTCAGCCTTCTGGGAGTTGCTAGGCACATTGTTTTTATGTGGCTGCCGTTAAAGCATTTTGTGAGCTATAGCGTGGCTGATCCTGCTTGCAAAGGGGAAAACAGAGGAGTCTCAGGGTTGCTGGAGTACAAGGGGAGAGCTGCTGAAACGCAGCAAGTTGCAATATCCACCCAGATGTGCTGTCCAGCTGCCCATGAGCTACCATCTCACAGAGGCAATCACAGCCCTTACCCTCATGTAAGCCCAGAGTACCAGGGGTGCCTGACTTTGCAGGACGTTTGCTCTGAAGTACAGGGTATTGTATCTGAGCCTTGAATTTTGTCAGAAACTAACAAAACACAGAATGAGGTGCTAGTGCCTTAAAGATGACCTCTTTATTTTTCCTTCATCTGAAGCAATTCAGTTTCTGCATGTTGCACATCCTCTTCCTGTTTGAACAGCTGAAAATGTTCATGCAATGTTTTGGGTTTTTTTTTTTTGCATTGATAAAGGCATCCACTTCTGCAACCTATGTATAGAAAACCATTATTATAGGGTTTAAAAAAATTCTTCCAAAGTACAGGCCAGATCATTTAAGCTGCTGGTTTTCTTTTAGTGCAGGATATAACTACAGATGCTCCACAGCATGCCCTCACCACACAGAAATACTTGACTATAGTTTAGTGAACAGCCCAGGGATGCAATGTGGGGAGACCTCACAGCCTCCAGACAAAGCTCTGTGCATATTTGGCCTGAATGGAGAAGTTCTTGCCAACACTTTCAGTCAGAAAGTGGGACCTTAATGAAGACCCCAGTAAGCCATCTGAAATCTTAAGATTATGAAGACTTAGGGCACTTCAAATTCTGGGCTAGTTGGTCAGAATAGGGTTTGGCAAAATGACAACCATGAGGCACAGCCCATCGTTAAGGTTATTCACACTTGTTGTGGAGTGTATGATTCACTTTTCTTTCTCTTCTAAAGAGACAAATAGATGAAATTTCAAGCCCAGTGTACTTGTGCATAAAATGCAGGTCTAAAAGGGGTCTTTGAATCAGGTAGATGCTGCAGCAAATATAACTTGCTGGATTTGATATGAGAACTGGTTTCCATTCAACTTTGTTCTCACTGGACAGAAAAGTCAGTGTGGATTAATGAGTAAATGGCTCTCTTTTTCTGACTTGGCTGAAGTATTCCATCCCTTTTTGCTATGTGATTTATTGACAGTGAGGACTCTTGTGTAAGTATGTAGTGTGAGATTTGCAGAGTTGCTTTGCAGGAGTTGTATCTGCTTAGCTTAGAAACCTACAGTACTGCTGTGATTACCAAGATGTGATGTAACTTGTTTGAATTATCACCAACACAATTTAGAATTTCAGAAATAAGTGGGTGTTTCCCAGGTATCAGCCTCGTGGTCCCAGTATGACCAGTGCCTGCTGCTGTAAGTTGGCCAGCAAGCAGGGGCACTGGACACCCTGCCCAGGGCTCAGGACAAGGGGGGCTGGAGTTGTCTCTCTCCCTCAGTGCCTCAGTTCCTTTGAATGTCAAAATGAAACCAGCAATCTCCCTTTTCAAGGTTGGAGATATGTGCAACTGTTCTACAGGCACACTAAGTGATAATGACATTTATTTTATCACTTCAATACCATATCAGGACCTAAATATGTCCCCCAATTTGTCAGCCTGTTCTGTGTAAAAGGTCAGACCTTTACCAGTGGCAGGGATTGCTGGCTGGCTTTTTCTGCTGTCATTGTACAACGTGACCACAGTGGGCCACTCGTCTGGGCCAGAGGCCATGCAAGCCTCACCACAGTGCAGATGATAATCCAAGTCACTTTGGGACAGCATTGTTAATTATTCCCAGCTAAACAGAATGATTCACTTTTGCATGTGCTACGCTTGCAGTTTGATATCCAAAGTTTCCTCTAAAGCGTAAGGGGAGAACTTATAAACAGAAAATGGGAGTTCTTGATTATGTCTGAAGTGTGCAAGAAGGCAGCAAGTGTGATTTCACAACAGCATTGCTGCAGTTCTGTTCTAACTTGGCTTCACTCATTGCACTGAGGAAATGCAGTGGGCAACCAGGCCCAAAACACAAACAAACATATATAATAGTGGTTGGCATGTGTGGCAAGCTGAACATAAGCCAAAAATCAGCTGTGTCAGGGAGAACCCTGCTGGAGCTTGGATAGTCCTTGTGTTCAGCACTTGTGTGCTGGCACTCCTGTAAAGCAGTCCCAGTCCCATCAGGGTGTAAATTTCCTGGGAGGCTTCCTCAGGACCAGGGTTAACACAAAAATTGCCCCCAGGCTGAGTAATGGAAGAGTTGCTGGATTTTGGGAGGAGGAAAAGCATTGCCAGTTCACTGGAATAAGAAAGTGGGTCCCGTGGCTGGTTACATGCCCAGAGAGAAGGGCCAGCGTCCTGATGTGAGAGCTCTGGCAACTCATTACACTCAATAAAGCTTTTCTTCTCGCAAAAACTGCAAGCTGTCAAAATTGTGTGTTGCTAATGATGTGAATTGGAGGCCAGAGTTGGGCTCTCAAGAGCTCATTTATGTAAAACAGGCTCAAAAGCGGGTACTAAAACTTAAGGTACAGATTAGGAAAATAGAGGGTGTGTTACCCATCGCTTACTGTCTGCTGTATTGTTACATGGCAGCATTGTCAATAATTTTTCTAGGAATCAAGTTAAATCAGGAAATAGATAAAAGAAAAATTATACCAGGACAAAACATTGAGTGATCTGCAGACCTTGTGATACAGATATAAATCTGTATTAATTTGTTGAGAGAGATGCATCAGTGAGAACACAATTTAAATTAATCTAAATGCGAGATTTTATCAAGGCACTGAGTCAGGATGCTACATTATGAGTTCAGAGTCTGTGACATTTGTCTACATCTTTTATGAAGCAGAAATAGGAAAAAAAATCAAGGACTGGAATGACTGGTTTCATCCAGGTCGAAGAGCAGTTTTGGTACATTTTAATCGCCTTTCAGAACTCATGTCTTTTTTGTATTTCAGCAAAGAATAAACTGACTCTGTACAGCTTAGGGTCTTTGAAGGCCAAGTTTACCTTTGTCCTTGAGTCTGTTGAGCAAAGGCAGAAACCTTGGACACTTTGTTCTCTCTTATTCTTTATTCAAACTGTTGTGGCCTCCAAACAACAAAAGAAGGAGCTGCACAGGGCCAGACTCCGCCTTCATTTACACTGAAGTAAATCCAGTATATTTTCCTTGTATTTCAATTGCTCTGGATTTCACTGGATTTGCTAACCAGGTCAGAATTCAGTCCGTGGAATATAAAATTAATTTTATGCTCTGAACAGCTGTGCCTGTTAGGAAGATCTGCTTGGACAGCATTTTATGTTACTTGCACTGATGTTGAGTTGGTAACAAAAGAGTGTTGTTGAAGTGTGCAAGGAAGACATGAACAGTGATGTTCCATTTCCAGCAGAAAGCACATGGAAAATAGGAAGCTGAGTCTTAAGTTATCTACATAGGTTCATTTTGTTGGAGAAAGAAATAGGTAAATGAACATGGATTGATTAGTGTTTATATACTTCAAAAAGTGATCAATGTTATGATAAACAAAGAAAAATGTGAATTGTGAAAACTTGATCCTGAACACGGAGGCTTTCTTGCCCAGAAGTATGAGCTGCAACAAGTCACAACGCCTCTCTCTGTTGAGAAGGAGGAGCCATGCTGGTATGACCTGGCTAGACAAGATCCTGTACCTTGTCATGCCAGTTTGTAGGAAATTGTTTATTTCCCAGCTTTCAGCATCCAGGAAGATTTGGTTAAGGTTTCTGAGAAAGTATATTATTATGCAGGATTCAAATCTCTGCAGCAAATAGAACCTGAATCAGTAAAAGTTTAGGGGATGGTATAAATCAGTCAGTTCATTTGAGCCTTTGTTTTCTGGCATGATAAATCTATGCCTAAAATGGTAGGTTAAGAGAACGGATAGTTTTCCTTTGTAAAATGAATCTCTGTTTTTCTTAGAATTACAAAATTTATGTTAACAGTCCTGTGGTTTCCAGCATATCTTGATAGTGAAGACTATTAATTCTTACTGTGATGAGTCAACTCATGCAGATTCATATCATGTACCTAGTATATGTAGAAAATATGTATTTTAAAATCAGATAAAATATGTTGATTATATCTTAAAACCTTGATCCGAGGAAAATGGTTAATTTTGCTGGCTGTGTTCCATTAGGACCAGCTATGAAGTCATGTGTCTAAATCACTGTAGTTATTTGTCATATATTACAATGAGTCAGAGATCCTGACTGTCTGCCCACTGAATGCAGATGTTGCCCTCCAGCAGCAGCTTCCATCTGCAATCCATTCAGCAAAAGTTCATGGCACCTCTTTGTTCCAGTGAGCTGCAGGAAAAAGCTGTGCTCACCTGGCAGAGGCGAGAAGAGCAGCAGGAGCAGAAGTGCTGCCAGCTGCCCCTTGAGGAGAGGTACTGTCAGGAGGCCAGGGCTGTGCAAGGAATGGCCAGAGTAGGAGCTGCTCCTGCCACCAGCACAGCTCCTGCTGTGGCAGAAGGGAAGGGATGGAGCACTGTGGGTGTCAGGGGAGCATTCCTGCTGCCCTGGGCACCAGCAGCTCCCCAGCCTCTCCCATGGGTGGGCAGTGCTGAGTGTTGCCTTGGGCTGCACAGGGCTCTGCTTTAAAGCATCCCACAAAAGCTTCAGCAAAGAGGGCTCCTAAGAAAATCAGCCTCCAGAAGGAGTGCATTTGCACCTCCATCGCATGAAGGTTAATAGCCAAAGGATTTTTTAGGAGCTGGTTCTGCCCAGAATTTTAGATGTGCTCTCCTCTTTAATGGGTAATGGTAAGAGATATTTTGGAGAATGCCAGGATACACCACTTCTAGCAAACTGGAGACCCACGGGCTGCATAGATATGTCCCTATCACCAGCCGGGCAATTTGTCCCCAAAGGGAGCATGTGAATCAAGCTGGCTTTATGTCCACCCTTTATTCCTTTCTGTATTTATTCATTGAGCAAGTGCATCTGAAGTTTTTCTAGCAGTAGGAAGAGAGAAAAAAACAATCCAGCAGTGATGAACAGACTATTCCTGTAGATTCTGTTCTGGTAAAATATGAAGAATGACTCATAGAAAGAAGTACTTTACCAGGTTACATTGGGTCAACGCTGCTTTCGTTGTACTTTAATCAGATCAGTCACAGTTGTGTAGGTCTGTGTTTTTAAAGCTTATTTCACTTGTTTTTATTTACCCAACATTTCTCAGGGCAACATGGACTATTTCTATCAGCAATTTCAGTGTTTGCAGTGCAGCTGATACAACACAGATCATTTCTGGCCAGTGTTGAGCTGCTCACAGCAGGCAGTGGATGACCTTCCCTGTTGACAGCTGTCAATCACTTACAGCTTATGCTATTGCCTTGGGATGAATCCCAGTTTGTGCCAGAGGCAGGGCTGGTTCCACAGGACAGAAAATACAGTGTTCAAATAAGAAATGCAAATTTGAGGGGAGATAAGTGCTACCAGCAGTAGTTCAGGGGTTGGAGAATGTGGAATGGCTGCAGTTGCTGTGTGTGTGTTTGAGGAGCCGCAGTCACACGCGCTGCACTTACGGACTCTGCGTCAGCAGCTCTTTGGCAACAGACCCAGCTCTATCACAGTCAATTCCAGGAACCCACAATCAGTTCTACCTCTGTCTCCTCAGACACTCTTCCCAATCTGTGCCTGCCTGGAAGGCTGTCACACGCCTAAGTCGTGTCTGCCAATCTGAAAATGTACTCGGGCTTTTCAGCTAGGAAAGAAATTCCAAGGAAGAAGTAGAAGAAGGTGTGATTGAATAAAGATGTGCTTGTGTAGTTACTGTACATGTGAGCTTTGGCTGTGTTTGGTTTTGTTATAAGTTTGCAGCATTAGAGGTATTTTAAAAGCTCATTTAGTTCAGCAGTAGTTGAGAGTTTCTGCTAATCCTTGCTGAAGCCTTGATTTTTGACACAATACTTAATTGGCATGTTATTCTCAGTGCTACCTGCAGCACACAGAAAGTTTAAATGATTAATCAAGTTGTTTGAGCAGATTTCAACAGGATTAAGAATTAACTGGAGTTCACCAAAATTTTCCAGCTGAGATGCAGACCAAGGCCTTGATTCTACTCAGGACAGCAAGTTAATGTGTAACGAGACAGGTTATCTCCTCTGGTCATTTCTTGTGACTTAGGTCATAAGAATGGTGCATAGACAGGTATTTTCATTGCAGCAATAGCCACAGATTTCTGGCAGAAAAGTGATTTTCAGGCTGTCCTTTAAATACTTCAATTACTAATTGTTCACAAACTACTTAAAAGAAAGGAGCATCTGAAAATCAGTAACTGTCAATACTGTGTTTATCTCATTTGTTAAAATTCCTCTTGGGCTGGGACTGGTTGTCCAAGGGTACACTGGCATGGTAGGTGTGGTTCTGCATCCCCCCAGATGCCAGTGAAGTTCAGTTCTGGATCTGAACCTCCCAGCTCAGGCCATTGCCTGGTGACACGGAACACTCACTGTTTTATGCTGGCAGGTAGAGTGTACAAAAAGTCCAAGGTTTGATTTGAAGTACAGTTCTGGACAGAGAAGTAACTGTAAAAAGGCATCTTTTAGGTATCTTTTACTCAAGTGACATGCTCTCTACATGTCCTTCAGGTGTTTCTGCTGATCTTACTGATTCAGGAGGGATAGTTACTACTGTTAGTGCTGCAAAACCAGAAACACTGGTGCAAAGAGCTGGATTCTCCCCTGTTATGTGTGTTACCAGCAAAAGTCTTTGCTGTTTTGTAGAGCAGATTTTGAATGATTGGATGATGTACCACAGGGGAGAGTAAAGCAGCTTGAGTTTTCCAACTGAAGAGAGATTTTTGGTCTCAAGATCAGAAAAAAATAAATTACTGGAGTGTGTTTAAGCTGAGCCAGTCCGACCACAATGACTGAATAAATCTGAAACTCCTCCATGTCATTTTAACATCAACTCTTAAAGGCCCACTTAAGCAAGACAGGCAAACTCTGGTTCCTGGCATACTTTTGTAGGCACTGTGTTGCCATTTTGCCTTGACTCATGTTTGTTGCTTATTTAATGTTGCAGTGATGTCTTTCAAGTTGATAAATAAATAAAATTACAAATGACATACTCTTAGGGCTGGGCAATGGAGCATTAAGGTCATGGAAAGAGTGGAGCATGCAGTTCTAAAAGATTTTTCTGTGGGATGTGCTGATGGTTCTTTGAAACTACTTACTGGAAAAATTATAGGTTGCAAAGCAATAGATCTGATCTTCAAGTGGGTTTTAATTTTGAAAAAGAACAATGTAAAAATGCCACCTTTGTGCTCAACAGCCCTTTTCTTTTAATGTTTCAATTCAGAGATGTCTTACATTTACTTCATTGCCAAAGATTATCTTCTTCTGATTTCTTAACTCTAGTTACTTTTGAAGAGTCTGTGACTCCAAGGACCAATAGTTGGACTTTGTTTCCTATCTTGAATGGGGAACATTGTTATTCCTGCTTTTTATCTTTTATTGCTGGGACAAGAAGTAAGAAATATTTAAGTACATTGAAAGTGCTGATGCTTGCCTGGTGGGAGATCTCAAAGAACCCAACCTGTGTAATCCTATTAGAGTGTCCCTCTGTATTTATGTGTTTAAGTCCTTTCGAAGTAGCCTTATACCAGTTGAAGAGTCATTCATGTTGAAGTTTGATTAATGATATAAAAGAGAGGGGTCATTGCTCTCCTTCCCACGGAGGGACAAGTGAGGGGGGAGGATCCTGGCTCAGTTACACAGAATCACTAGGTTGGAAGTGACCTTCAAGATCATCAAGTCCAAAGAATAGAAAACAACCCAGGAGGACAGTTGTCCTGAGGACAAGCTGTCTTCCCACTAAAAATGGGGGCAAAGAAGGTGTTAAGCACCTCTGCCTTCTCCTCACCTGCAGGTACTGAGTTCCCTCCTGCATCCAGTAGAGAACAAAGGTTGGTCTGACCCTTCCTTTTGCCATTAATATATTTGTAAAAATATTTTTTATTATCCTTTACAAAAGTTGCCAAATTAGGGTCAAACTGAGCTTTGGCCTCTCTAATTTTTTTCCTACATGCCCTAGCAACCCCCTTAAATACTTCCTGAGAGAACTGACCCTCCTTCCAAAGATGATACATCCTCTTTTTACTCCTAAGTTCCTTCAAAACTTCATTGTCCATCCAGGCTCTACCAGTCTATTTCCCTTTCCCACCAGGCTGGAAATAGATTTCGCCAGTTTATTTCCCTTTCACTTTCCCTAATGCACCTTAGTCTTTCTACTTCCTTCCTAAGCTCGGCCACCAGCGAAAGATCATTCACCTGCTCACGCTGCAGGCAGGCATCTTCTGTAACTCCCCCTGGAACCACTGATAGCTCAAACACTCCACACAGGAATGGTTCTGGACACACACATCCTTTCTGAGGGGTTCTGTTTGGCTACATACACTGGTACTAACTGCAGCTTTTGATCGTGTAAAAATCANTCCAAAGAATAGAAAACAACCCAGGAGGACAGTTGTCCTGAGGACAAGCTGTCTTCCCACTAAAAATGGGGGCAAAGAAGGTGTTAAGCACCTCTGCCTTCTCCTCACCTGCAGGTACTGAGTTCCCTCCTGCATCCAGTAGAGAACAAAGGTTGGTCTGACCCTTCCTTTTGCCATTAATATATTTGTAAAAATATTTTTTATTATCCTTTAAAAAAGTTGCCAAATTAGGTTCAAATTGAGCTTTGGCCTCTCTAATTTTTTTCCTACATGCCCTAGCAACCCCCTTAAATACTTCCTGAGAGAACTGACCCTCCTTCCGAAGATGATACATCCTCTTTTTACTCCTAAGTTCCTTCAAAACTTCATTGTCCATCCAGGCTCTACCAGTCTATTTCCCTTTCCCACCAGGCTGGAAATAGATTTCGCCAGTTTATTTCCCTTTCACTTTCCCTAATGCACCTTAGTCTTTCTACTTCCTTCCTAAGCTCGGCCACCAGCGAAAGATCATTCACCTGCTCACGCTGCAGGCAGGCATCTTCTGTAACTCCCCCTGGAACCACTGATAGCTCAAACACTCCACACAGGAATGGTTCTGGACACACACATCCTTTCTGAGGGGTTCTGTTTGGCTACATACACTGGTACTAACTGCAGCTTTTGATCGTGTAAAAATCATTGCTAACAAAAAACCCCAAAACCAACCAACCAACCAAATCAGAACAAAGAACAAACTAAAAACCTCACTAGCAGGAGGAAACCCTTAACCCTGCCTGCAGAGCTGCCGTGCCCCGCTGCTGTTTGCCCGCTCCGGGTCGCCGCGCTCCCCTTTTAATCACCCGCCTGTGCTTGAGTGGCCAACGAGTTCCTGCATCCTGAGCTGTGGTACCTGAGCAGAACCTAATGTGGGAATCACTGACATGTCAAAAGCGTGGGGTATGACTGCATTTTTGCAGGGTTTTTCAGACAAAGCTGCATGCAGAATACATGCTTCATCCCCACGCATTGCTGAGTTCTGGAGCCTTCCCTGGAGGGGTTGGGTGGGCAGCAGGGAATGCAGCAAAATGCTCTTGGAGAAATGAAATCAGTGTGTTTCTGTGGCACCCTTGGACACCTGTTACATTTGAAATGCTAAGAAAAGAATTATGTATTTTTGCATTTCTCCTGGAGCTGTAATGTTTTTTGGTCTTTAAAAGAAGCAGTTTTTAAACACTTCCATTTTTTGCAGAACAGCTGGAGTGATACAGAGGATATGGAAGAATAACAATCTGTCTCCCAGACTTTCATGTCTAATCTGTTAGTTTGCATTTAAAATAACAATAAAAAATTACTTGAAGACTAGCTTGTTATTTCTAACTGTTAATGCAGCTTAGCATATAAATTTACAAAACCAGAATAAGATGAAGATGCAGCCTCATAATGATAGCAATATTTCTCCCAGACAATGGTAGATAAGACAGATAACAGAGATAATTTTTCTTCTTCCTTAGGTATTATTCATTAATAAGTTCCCTTCTTATTCCTTCTAGGCACCAGTAACAGATGTGCAGTTTGGCCCTATGAGACTTCATCAAGATCAACTTCAGGTAACATAGCAGTTCAGACTGGAGTCTTGATTTCTAAAATATCACAGATGTTAGCTTAAAATTTATGACTGGAATTTTTTGGATTATAGACATCTTCACAGAGAATTTTGCTCAAGAGATAATGTGCACATAACAAATTTTTATAATGACATTCTATCTATGTGATATCCTAAAACTCCTGCCTGTTTTCTCCAACCATCTCTCAGCTCATATAAATAGAGCTATCTATTTTTCTGCTATCAGTTAACGTTGTAATCCGTTTAGTTTGTGCCTCATTTTGTACTTTACTGGTAGTAAAATTCTTTATCACAATCTCATCGAATTGATACCAAGTCAACCAAATTTGCAATATCATTACAAAAGATATGAAGTGAGCTTGGCAAAATATATTTTTAAATTGTTCATTACTGACTGACAATAATTAATCCTCTTTTATCTCTTTATTAATAAATGGTTTATATAATTTGTCCCCTTACTTTGGCTGGGATGGACATGAGGTGTAGAGATATATGACTCCTTTGGACTTCCTTTGGAAATTCTCCCATAATCCAAGGCATACTGAACCATTAATCATCCAAGATGTTCCTCTGTCAGTAATTGCAAAACTCCTCAGTAGAGGCAATGTGAACCTAATAATTTGAAAATGTCTGTCTTAAGAACTGCAGTTTAACATCTTCTTCTTGAGCCATTGTCAGAACAGTAATATCATCAAAAATCAGATCTTAGGACATCCTCATCCAGCTGTTCCCCAAAATCAGAATAGTCCTTGAATATTTCTGCCACCTGTACTGTTTTTAATGATTGTATTGCTTTTGTCCAGTCATAGACCACTCTGAAATGCTGTTGATTTATCCTGGTAATATAGCTGGCAGGTGTGAGGGAAGGAGAAGGTAGGCAACATCACCTACCAGAGTCAATCATACAACTCAGCTCTCCTGACTCTCTCTGCTATTGTTGAAACCCATTCTTCCCCTCTTAAGGAGTGTTACAGATTAACTTCACTAAACACAGCCCAGACTATGACATGTTTTTTGCAAACAGTTTTGCAGGTTGCTATAAAAGGAACCTGAACTGAATGTGTGCAAAATCCTTCATTCTTACAAAAATATGCAGTACATGGAAATGTTAAGATTTACTGGTAGACATTTCACCAGCCTGGTCCAAAGTGTAACAGCACT
Organism: Hypocryptadius cinnamomeus; assembly: GCA_013400635.1. Taxonomy (NCBI): domain Eukaryota; kingdom Metazoa; phylum Chordata; class Aves; order Passeriformes; family Zosteropidae; genus Hypocryptadius; species Hypocryptadius cinnamomeus. Next base: position 59,409 of record VYZP01043782.1, read on the forward strand.
GGAGTTCCTAAAATCACACAGAAGATAAACAGCAGTGGGATGTGATGCGAGTTACACATGCTTCACTTTGCCTGACCAAAACATATCTGAGCGTGGTTTGATTCAACTTCTGAAAGATTGGTGTCTTGGGACAATAGACCAAATACTGGCCTAGTTACCCATCTCTCCCAAAAGACTGCATGTGCTGAACCATCCCCAAAATCAACACAGATCTATAGTCTGCCATGCTGTATTCTTTCAGGCAAGAGAAGTTCTCTTCTGCAGACATTATCCTGACACAAAGCACAGTTACATCAATGAGTCTTCCTTAGCAGTCTCTGTCCATCTTCTTTGCTGTATTAAATCCTAGAACTGGAAATACTTCTTAAAGGAATTGGGCCTTATCATACTTTTGGTCTATAGGCATTGTGTTGATTTTAAAAAGGCTTAGAGAGATTAGTTACTGGCAATTACACTGCAAGTTAGGACAGAGCAAATAGTGGCTCACAGGTCTGACCTCCAGTTCTGGATTGCAGCTGTGATAATCTCCTTCTGTCATATAAATCCTATGGCAGGCTTTGTGTAGGAGTCACACGGGGACATACTCCATATACAGTGGTACTGCTTGTGAGTTCAGTCTGGCATGAGTTCCTTTTGACCAGCCTGTCCAGAATTTCCAGAAATCCCACTGAGTGGGCAGCATCCAGTACTTTGGGGAATTAGGATGAGATGGAAAGGAAAGCAGACTTTTTGTCATGCCATTGGAGCAGCATTAAATACTGATTCACACGAGATGAACTGTGGGGTTTTTGTTGTTGTTGTTGGGGTTTTATTTTTTTTCCTCCTTTTCTGGAATATGATCCTGGCAAGAAAAATAAACCTCAAGAAAAAGGCTGAATGTGAGACAGTTTCAGAGAAGTGGACTCACTGTTGGTTCATGTACACTCTCTGAAACACAGGCATCTTGTCTCAGCTGATTGCCTAAGCTCTCTCTGTAGATAATGACAAGAGAGACAGTTCCAAAACTTGTTCTTCCCATGTGGATATGCCATGGGTCTGGCAGACATCTGTAGAAAGCAATTCTCTTAAAAACAATGGATTAAGCCTCAAAAGTGGCTTTAAAAACCATGTTAAGAACAGGACAAAGTCACAGAATCTACTGTAAGTGTAAGACTTGTTTGTGATGCCCCACTGCCTGTCTCCACCTCAGGTACTTTTAGTGTTTGCTGAGGAAGACGAGCAGAGTAACGGGTTCCGCTGGGCGTGTGACAAGGCTGGATTTCGGTGTAATCTTGCCAGGACACCTCAGTCTGCACTAGAATGCTTTCTAGATAAGCACCATGACATTATCATCATTGACCATAGACATTCCAGATACTTTGATGCAGAAGCATTATGCAGGTAAGCACCGTTTCAGTGTAATTAATGCTTAACAATGTAGTTAACACAGCATCAAAAGTTTTTTTGCTTTTATATGATGTTTTTATAAACTCTATAGAGCATTGATTTTTTTGGTTTTAGACAGGTGTGCAGTGGCAGCATCAAATGATAGCAGCAGTGCTTTTGGTTGTGTCCTAGGGTCTCTGAAGCTCCATCTGACTTGGAGCCACAGTGTACAATTTTGTTGCCATAGGGTATTTTTTTTGTTTCCTTTTGTTGTTTGGCTTTTTTTTTCAAATGCCTGGTTCCTTGTTTTCATGCTAAATCAACTGCAAAGATAGCATGTGCCACCAAGCACCTTAATTAATTCATACACTTCATTAATGTTCTAATTTTTTTGGAATGTCACTTCCTGTTAAATTACTCCCAGGGCAAACAGGCCATGTTTGGTGTGCACATTTCCATATCTACAACATTTGAAAATACATTATGGAGAGCAAAATTGCAAACAGATTCCAAAAAATAATTTTAGAAGCTGCTGTGAAGTGTGAAAAAAGGAGGAAAGGATTTGCCTTTGAGTGTCTCCACAGAGCCTGGGCAGGCAGCAGTGCCTTGCTCCAGAGCCTTCCCAGTGAAATCACCCTTGGGAATGTGTCTAGACTGACCAAGGCTGTGGGGTGGGGTGCCAGGGTCAGACTGTGTGCCCTGGGGGACTGTGCTGGGACAAAGGCTCTTGCTGAACTGAGGCAAGTAGATAAGATCTTTGTCAGGCCAAGACTGGGTAGCAGTGCTGTTCCCTGTGTTTCATTTTTACCCATCTGTCCCAGAATTCAGTAAAATGCACCTTAAATGAGTGAGGCCAAGCCCTTCAAACAAGTCCATTATATGCTGTTTCAGAGAGGATAATTTTGCTATTCCCCCACTGAGAGTACTTAAGTTGTAGATTAATCTATGTTCATGGAGTCTCAGATATAATTTATTCTCCTTTCTTAGCAGCAGGCTCAGGATTTTACTTTTGTTTTGTTGTTAAATGATTTTAAAAAGATATTTTAAGCGAAGTACTGTCTGAAGGTTCTGTAAAGTCATATTTTCTGAAATGTGATCTTAAAAAGAATTTAAACGGTTTGCTTTTTATTTAAAGGTCTATCAGAACAACGAAAGCCTCAGAAAATACAGTCATTATTTGTGTAGTACAAAGGTAAATACTCATTTCTTTCCTTTCCCCTGTGATCAAAACTGTGAATCTTACCATTGTAAAAGTAAACACTACATTAAAAACCTGAATTAGAAGTTCTCACTGTGCTAATACTAATGTGCTGTACCAGAGTTTTTACTATACTTGACCATAGGATTGGGACAGAAATTGTTTTTTTAATTTCTGGGTTTTTTACTCAAGATTCTCACTTTGAGTTTTGTTTTGGGTTCCTCCTCACACTCCCACACCATCACTGCAGGCTTTCAGAGCATGTTTCAAACAACTTCTGCAACATCCTGTACAAAATTGTCTTGCAGATCTGTGTTTTGACCCTTTCTTAATCTGCCTTTCAATATGATTAATCTCAGTGAAAACCAGAGATCTGCTGAGTGTGAAAAGTGATATAGAACAATTTGATCAGTACAAAGTATCATCTGACCACAGCAGTTCTAAAAGCAAAAGAGATTATGACATCTCAGTAAAGTACTGTATATGCTATTTCCTTCCCCCTCCTTTGAAAACATTACTTATAAAATAATGTAGAAGTAAAAAATAAAGAAATTCTTTGTATTTAATGAAATGAAATAACTGGAAGATAATTTCCTCCAAGTATAATTTGGGAATGGCCATTTCTCAGAACACATTAATTCTGCCAACAATTCTGAGGTGTTGAAATTTACCATTGAAAATACACTACCATCTCTACCAAAAAAATAAAAAAGACCCTAATTAAACATTTCAAGATCCAAAACTTCCTACATAAATAAAAGGTATTGTGCCATCTGCTAAACATGACCAGCTTCAATCTGCTTATTGACAGACACTTCCATAATGGCCTTTCTTCCTGATTGCAGCCATGCATTCACTTATGTTGAAGGGTCTTTTAACAGCATAGCCAGAGTAGTCAGATACTTCATTTGGGAGTGTGTCCCAAATGTGACTTACTAGAAGGCAGTGGGTAGGCAACACTAGAAAATCCATCTTCATTCAGGCACCTTGAGTTGCCCATCTAAGATTTAATACATTCAGATAACAAATAATTTCTTAAAACTTTGTCTGTGCAGACTTTCAGGTGCATTTCTGACTAATGCCAGCATAAACAACAAGGATCCAGTACAGAAAATGTCCAATTATGTAGCTCATTAATTGGTTTCCTTGAAGCATTAGAGTTTTCTTGATGTAAGCAGCTCATTAAATGCATGAAGGAAAATAACATTCTGGCTTATCCATGCCAAAAATGAAAGTTTATAAAAATACAAAAAATATGGTTTATTCCTATATCCTGTAAGGATCTAGCAGAATTAGCCTCAGTGTGACATCTTGGGTGCAAGTAGATGAATGGATTGTGAAATTTGGTCTGAGTTAATTACAAAATCTCTGACTTATCCTCGTTGTTTCAAAGGCACACTGATCGTGAGGAGTCATCAATATTGCCCCTGATCTCTGCTGGCTTCACAAGGGTATGTGCTATACTCAGCTGCCTTGCTCTGACATTTCAAAATTGTCATGCAAGAAGGTCTCCAGAAGTTTGGCTGTCAATCACCATTTGTGTCAGTGATCCAACCTGTAGATTTTTTTGTGCTGCTCATTCTTCTGTGTCCCACTTCTGAACGTTGACATGACACTCTTGAGCATGTAAGAAGTAGGACTGAGACTTCTCTACTTCAAACATTTATTTCAGATTAAATACATGATCCTTTCCTTGAAAAGTTGACATTGACAAATTGATTAGTGGCAGAGTCAGAGAGCAGCTTGCAATGAAGAACAGAACGTGCCGTGGGAAATTTCTTCTATCAAATGCCAATTCCCATTGTAACCAGGCTGCAGACACTGTCAAGTGCTATTAGCTATTGTTTGGAGGCACCTGAGAAGTATTGCATTGAATCTGTTCCTTGGCAACTGTTCCAGCTGAGCAGAAAAGGTGCTAATTAGTGCATCAGTTAAGTGGGTACCTTATTGCCTTCAGCTGACACTAGAACAAGGTTGGGCCTGATATACAGCACAATTCCAAATATTTGGTTGCGTGCTCACCAGATTTTTGCTGTTCCATCACATTCCATTTGCACCCATCTGCTTATTTCTAGTATGGTCCTGATGCAGGAAATGCAGCCTGAAGATAATGGCATTTATATGAACAGAGTCATTCCAAAGGGCACATAAGTAATTCAGCACAGGTTCTGAATTATTTATGGATCAGAGCCTTGGAAATGGGGCTAGTGGCAGAACATAGAAAATTTTGTTTAGCAGCTTAGATTGTGGTGGCTTACCTGTGATAAATCAGTTGTCCTGCCCAAAATATCCATGTCTGTGGGAGTTTAGTGTGAACAAAGGTTTAACATTCAGGCTCATACCTGGTAAATATGAAATGGTTCTTAAAAAGTGAAAGATACTGAGACGATTGCTATAAAAACCCCAAGGTCAATAAAGGTATATTTCACAGCAAATTTTGTTTTCATCTATATAGACAGTTTGGGATATTAGCAATTGGAAACTCATAATAATTTCAAATTTTAACTACTTGAGACATAAGAATTTTTCACTGTTATTTTAAGAAAGCTAAAAGTAGATTTTTAAAAAAATACATTGATCCTGCTGACAATCACAGAGAATAAACAGGTTGGTTAAACCTCATTACCATGAGGATCTGTCACCTTTTCAAAATGCGGTAACTTGAAAAGTTTTGCTAGTACCGAAAAATAATCTTCTCTCATTGCTTGTGTCCCAGCATGTTCATTTTTGGCATATCTACTCCTTTTCTGGTTCTTTAGCAAGCAGAAGAAATCAGAGCTTGCAATCCTTGCGGACAGGAATGTGTATTAATGAAATATTTCTAACCTTTTATTTGCAGAGATATGTAGAAAATTCTAGTAGAATGGCCTGCTACAATGAGTTGATTCAGCTGGAATTTGGACAGGTGCAGGCACAATTCAAGCTAAGGTAATTTTACCAAAAACATTATCAACACAGAATTTTCGATTTTGCCAGATCCTTAATAGAACATTTATGTTAATCTGCAGTAGTTAATTATAGAATGTCAGTTACCTGAAGAAAATACATTAATTGTTAGACTGCAACATTATTCAGTATGGAGTTGTAATGCTTTATTACCATATATAAGAATTAAGTGGATAAAATTTTTTGGATGCCTTTTTCTTTTTTCTCCAGGGCATGTAATTCATTATTTACAGCATTAGAGAAAAGTCAAGAAGCCATTGAGATCACAAGTGAAGACCATGTAATACAGGTTTGTTCCAGTCATAAGTATAGAAAATTCTCTGTGTTTTATTTCTTCTATGATTACACTTACCCTTTCTTACAGCACAAGAATCTAATCTAACTTAATGGTTCTAAAAGATTGAAGTGAGTTTAGCTGTCAAGTAGAATTTTCTCCATTTAAAGTGTCTGGCATAAATCAAATAAATTCTAAGGGAGATTGTTGTTTCTTAATGAATAAAGATTTACTCTCTTGTTTCTATTTTTTATATTGATTCCTCATCTCTATTATTCATTCCTTCTCTATATCAAGAATGAATGCAGCCACTGGCTTATGGGCATTCTTTTCCAAAAATATTTGATGTTAATTTGATGCTCTTTAAAATCTAATGGAGGTTCTATTCAAATAATTGTAATTTCTTTTTTTTTTTTTCTAAAATTTGATACTGTTTGATGTATCAGAATTTTTGGGCCAACTGTTTTTGAATGTAATCCTCTCTTAGAAATTTCTATAAAACAGTGACAAGAAATTGTGCTTAGTTTTGCAGTACTGAAAACCATCATCTTTTTAAAGGAGTTAGTTCCATCCCTAGCCATGAAGCAGTGACAAGTGATTTTATTATCAGTAAAGAGCTTGAGTCTAAGCCTCTGGGAATTATAACATGCATACAAATTGTACTTTCTTGAGCCTGGCAACTTCATTGAAGGATGTGCCTTCTTCATCCCTTTTACAAAAATAACAGAACACATCCTGAAGTTGTTTTAAATACACTTTCTTGAGACCAAACTTCGTCCCTCTGCTGACAGCCCCAGAGTATGAGAGAAGTGACACTTGCAGGAGTCCTGGAGCTCCAGCAGGCACAGGGAGGGGAAAGAAGGGTTCCTTTGGGAAGGAGCTTTTAGAGGAGAACCATTAGAAGTAGAGTGGCACCTTTTCCTTTCTCTCATATGAAAACATTGTCAGTTGTAAAGGCTTTCAGATGCTGTTTTGCCAGGACTGTGCTTGTGACTCAGCAATGAGAGGCCAGGAAGGGGTGGGCTGCTGGTACCAGTCTTCAGCTTTATTGGGCAAGGGCCAAAAACTGCAGTGAAATGCAACATTCACTTCAGAGAGAAGCCTGCTTTATTAAATCCCACTGCTTCCACTTTGCTTGGCTGGGTTGTGGCTGGACAGGGGGATAGGGATGGTTGGCCCTTACACAGAATAAGATGATGAATTTGCCAATAGATATGGATGGTATTCCAACATCCAGTTTGTGATTTTTAGGAACACTGAGGTAGGTTTGAGGTTTATTGGTTTGGGAGCTGACAGAGCCAGTTTTTCAGGAATTTGTTTTCTGTGGATATGTGATTCTCAGCTGTTTGTATCATTTCCCTCTCTTTGCTGACATGCACACACTCTGCACAACTATTCTAGCATGGAAATTCCTGGTTTGCTTCACAAAGAAAAAATGTGAGCATCTCTCTCAGGAACAGTACATGCAGACATTTATTTCAGGCTGGGAAAGAGATCTCCTGGTTAAGCAAGCAAAGCAAGGCATTCTCTTGTGCTTTAAGTATACTGTTGAATGGGTATTTTTTTTTGTTTTTTATCTCACAGTACGTCAATCCTGCTTTTGAAACAATGATGGGCTATCAAATAGGTGAACTCATAGAAAAGGAATTAACAGAAGTGCCTATAAATGAAAAAAAAGCTGATTTCCTAGATACTATTAATTCCTGCATAAAGATAGGAAAGGTGAGTAATGGTATTGTATCACTTTTATTTGCTACCTGTAAAAGTTATTGTAGTCAAGCAGTGAAACACATTGTGACTTGCAGCTTCACAGACACAGCATTTGCAACTTAAAAAAAGAACAGGAAATAAACAATTTTTCATTTTTAAGGGCTCCTTTCTCTTTTCTTGCTTGGTAGAGATACTTGTTTTACAAAAATAAGTGACTTGCTGCGTTTCTTTATAATTTATGCTGTTCATAGCAAATGGTGTGGGAGTACCGAAGAAAAATGAGATGGATGCACATGTTATCTGGTGCTATGTAAATGAGAAAAGCACCATATTGAAGAATTTCACCATGAAATGTGGAAACTGATTTGCAAGTTCAAGATGTAAAAATACCAAGGAGACATTTGCAATATCACTTGAAAGTGATAGGCAGTGTCAGCTGCCAGCTGCCAGTCAGTTTAATTCCCTAATGGCATGGGAGCTGTCTAATGGATTTCCTTTAGAAGGGTTCATTGCTCAGGGATGAGCTGGTTTCTGATGTCATTGAACATGACACAGTGCCTTGTAGGGAGCAGATCATGGAGGCTGCACAGAGAGATTTGGGAAGGGCTGTGTTTGATGATGCTCCATGGCCCAGGGAAGCAGCCCAGCTTTGGCACGGAGCAGGGAGATGCCAGAGGGAATCAGGGCACTCTGGATCTAAAAGCACAAATGCAAAGTTGTGGTGAGTCAGTTCTGGAGGGCAGGGTGCTGGCACAGCACTCAGTGGCAAAAGCTGGGTGCAGATTCCACGTGCATTTCAAGGAGATTGTGTCTCTCATTTCCACGTGTGCTGGCCTGTTGGAAGAGATCCCAGCAACAGACCATAGTCTGGATTATGGTGCTTCACACTTCTGTTGCCTGACTGAAGTTATTTCAGTAAATGTGTGCAATACAAAACTGATGTTAGGAGGGAGTATTTATTCAGTTACAATTCAAATACATTAGATGTGTCAGGCTTTAAATCCACACCATCAATTCTCAAGACATAAAGTGATAACATTTTTTAATATTTTAGTGAGCTGATAAAAATTTCATTAATGATGGAAATATATTTTACTCTGTGAATGATAGAAATCTAAATGTAATTCATCTCCTTCCTTGTACTAATTTTACTCCTGACTGTGTGGCTTTAACAGCGAGGGCTAATGAAATGCTGCCTACTTTAACCTGTCTGTCTGGAACAGCTTAAGCTGTTTTAGGTGGATATATCCTGTTTGCAGGTGTTTTATGTTTCCCTCTGGAACATTTTATAATATGTAATCTATGCAAAAATTATATGTTAAATTATATA
>VYZP01043783.1:0-16460 GCA_013400635.1 Hypocryptadius cinnamomeus
TTCATGTGGTTTGTTTTCAATTTATTCAACACAAATTATGTTTTCTCTATGTGAAACCCAACTCATATCTTAATCTCTATATTAGGGAACAACGAAATAAAATGGATGTGCTGTACTTTGCATCCAGCATTGTTTCTGCATATGAACTTTACAGTACTTTTTCTATCTGCTGTGGTAATAAGAAAACCAAGGAGAGGAATATGAGATCCTGAACCACTCAGCTGTCAAGTGTCCATGGTCATAAAGACAAATAGTCTTTGGAGCATTAACAAGAGCTATCTCTTTTTTACTTATTTCACAGCTGACTTCTACATTACTTTCTGCAGTAAAGAGCAAATCCACAGCTCTCTAAATCCTCACACATTTAAATGCTCTGCTATAAAGATAACATTTTATCTGCCACGACAGTTACTTTCCTTTGTTTGTAAGTACCTTGAGAAAATACTAAAAACCGCAGAAAAATCAACATAACTGTTATTTTGATTTCTTAAATAGTAAATTCTTTAGGCAGTATTTTAAAACTATAGGAAATAATATTTAAATTACTTGGTAAACCCTTTTTTATGGACTTTCTGTAGATAATGGAACTGATGTCAACTGTTGTTGTTTCAGCCAAGTTTAATTCTAAATGAGTTCAAGACCTTGCCCAGAAGGAAGACAGACATTAAGTAATCAATAACAGCTGGACTAAACCATGGCCATGACTTTTTAAACAACTTCTGGGAAAGCTGCAGATCTTCTGTGGGTCATAATGAATTTCAGGGAATTCATGGCTTCACTGCAGCCTTTTGGAATTTCATCACTGCCACCAGCTAAGCCAGGGTTCTACTCCATACACTCCCAACCAGAAAAAAAGAGTCCCAGATACCCCTTTATAGCAGCAGATGTATTCATTCCATGCCCCACCTCTACAGTGCCAGACCAAAAACCATACTGTGAAGATCTTAACATTTAAAAACTGTACCTGTGTTGATGTAGCAGCATTTGGGGTTATAGGTGAGGGTGAGTCACTTGTTTTTGGCTCACCAGGGGAAGCTGCTGAACCCTGGGATTCTTGGCTGGCTGGTTGATCTGGTGATAAAGCATCACTGCTGTCTTCATCAAATGAAAAATCATCCAAAGCTTGAGGGTAATTCTCTTGTCCAACTGCTAAAATGTTTACAGAGAAAGAAACAATGGTTTTTTTAATTGCACAAATTGAATGTAGATATTCATGGCAGAATCAGCTAATTGCTGGAAAATGATCCGTTTTCAGCAGTCTAAACATATGGTACCTAAGTATTTATTGTTTTTTTAATATGAGAGCCATATTAAATCATATTCAAGGAATCAATAAAACCAAGTGTGGAGCAGAAGTGGTTTTTGTAAGAGTTTAAAAGGTGCGTTCAACAGATGTGGAGTGCACGCAGACACCTACGACAGGCTGAGCAATGGCTACAAATGTTTGATTACTTTGTAATGATTTTTATTGTAAAAAATGTATTTTCAAAGTTTCATGTAAAAATAGGATTACTTTATTTAAATGATAACAAAGTTTAGGTCTCAAAAGCTGAAAGAGTAAGTAGTAATAAACTTAGCATATGTTATCTTCTAGTGAATTTTACCCTCAAGAGTTAAATTATTTATTTTCCACATTGCCACACAGATCACAAACAGAAGCTGTGGAACTTCTACTTGCCTATAATGGCTTCTTTAACGCTGGAGTCTACAGGAAGAATATTTTTTTCTACCAGTTCCATAGGGCCAGGTCTCTGAGCAATCTTCTCATTCAGATCATCTGCCAACCGAGCTCTCTTCAGTTTCATCTGAGTGGCCTGTAGTGAAGGCTCTGCAAAGGTCTCTAAAAGGATATATTGATTCATATATTCTGTTCCAATTGTTCCCCAATTTCATGACAAACAACATTGTCTTGTTCTTGCAATAACCATTCCACTTATATCAAAAACAGCCAAGTATAATAGGTAACAGGATAACAGTCACATTTATTAAAGGTTCTTTAGGGCCAGGGGAGAGCACAAGGCTGTCAGGTCATTTTAGGGCATGAGCAGAAACTGAAGCAATAGAAACACTTCATGTACAGACCCCATGCTATAATTACCATTATAGGTAAAGAACAATATGCAATAGCAAGCAAATACACTGCTGAGAATACCTTCACTGCCACAGATGTATCTGTTAATATACAGATTTAGAATACCGACTACCACAGACACTGAAGTAGAGAAATAGAGCAGATAAACGTTTAGAAATAATTCCCATCAAAGTGTCATTCAGGGAGATAACTGAGAGCACAAGCAAGTCCCTGCTGTGAGCAGCTCTGAGCAGAGCTGGCACGTACCTTCCAGGATGTGCATTCTGACCAGCTCCGAGCGGTCCGGCCTGCTCCGGATCTTGTGCTTCAAGAAATTTTCAGTCTTAAAAGAAAGGAGGAAACACCATTAGCTACTGTTCACTTAAAAACTCAAAGCAGTTTGACAAATCCAATCACCCACATCCACTCAATGAATAGTTGCAGTTTCATTCAGATGGGTGGGTAGCACTGTCAGAACACAGGCAGTAGAGGGGTTCCTCTTGCTTTGTTCTGTTTTTGTGGCAGTTAAGCAGGGCTGATGGATTTCCAACTTCTCCAAACAAGATGGGAATTGCATCCCACACCACCACATAATCACAATAGTATAGACTTGCCATAGAAAAAACTGCACAAGCATAATTTCCCCAAGTATCCAATCCTTAACTGGAGGTTAACCCCCCATAAGTTTAATCCCCACTGATCTGTGAAGGCTCAGAGAAGTTCCTCTCAGATTTGGTATTTTATTTTAACGAATTCTCCCAAAATACAAGCACACATTATTACTGTAATGCTAAGAATTTTTCATGTACTCAGAGAATTTAGTATCACAAAAATGACTCTCCATTTCCAGATGTTAATCACAAGTTTACACAAAGTGGTTTACCCTGGCTCGCTCCAGGCTCTTTATCTGCTCATGGAATGCAGCTGGACTTTTCAAAGCTGTGAAGGGAGAGTAAGAGTTAAACAGACAGGAAGTCATTTTCCAAAGAAATATGCTAACCAGAATGTGTGTATGGGTGTTTAACACCACCTCAGAGTTGTGTTTGCAGGATTACAATTGATTTGTGCTAGTTGTATCCACCTATATTTAGCAGAGATGAACAATACTCCTATATAGAATACCCGGAATATTTGATTTTAACAGATTATTACCATGTAATGGTTGACTTTTTCACTATCTACAAAGGTGTTTGTTTACTTATCAAAACTGTCCCACAGTGGAAATTTTGTGAGGTAAGGTTTAGAATGCCAAAATGCTAATTTAATTTAATTTATTCCACTGAATTTTCTGGCTGTCCATACCTCATACTTGCTGTTATTAGAGAGAACTGGACCTCCCCTTAAGAACTGTGTGTTGATTTAAAAATGAAATAGAAAAATGTAGAGGCCTTAAATGTTCATCTTAGAAACAGAATGATGTCTAGCTTCTAAATAACCAAAAATAATAAAAAAAACCACTGTTCACCTAGCAATAACATAAATTGTAGAGTGCTCCATCTCAGTGCTATCCACTTAGAGATTCTCCATGTTTCCTGTGCACCTCTCATTTGCTTGGCAACCTTTGTCATACTACTCTTTAAAAACTGCTGCTTTTATTTTTAATGTCAACTCATTTAAGTAATTCAGTTTATTTAGCAAATTAGTCATAATTATTTAAACAGAGAAAATAAAAGCAGAATCAGACTATGTCTACAAATCCTTGCATTTTTGTCACAATGGCTATTTTAACTGAAACATGGTGTAAGCACAGTGAATTCACTACATGCTCACTTAGGTTATCAAAAGGATCCCACAAGTCTTTTCAAATGCTGATCATCATTTTTAATGATCTCACAGAAATGCTCGTCTTCATCATTTGATATATTCAATTCATAATTAACACTACAGAAATACAAATTACTAGACATAAGTCTTACGTGGCATGATGCCCTGGTCCACCAGCTGTTCTCGTGTCCGTCTCTGTTGCAGCCTCAGCTGAAGTACTGACAAAAGAGAACATTGATTCCTGTGTGAGCACGGTGTGCTCATGAAGTGCAAAACCCCCATTCCAATGATACCAAGACTGCAACCTCAGAAATACCTTCTGCTGTGTATTCAGACCCAACAGTAACCCCCCAAGAGCCAGCCTAGGAACAGCTGTGTTAACAGCTCCCAAGGAGTACTTCCATCCCCACTTTCATTGGAGTTTGCTGCTGCTCAATCTCATCTGATGCCAGGACTGTATTTCCCATGTGCATCCACTTTTCCTATCAGCCAGGCCTCATGGTTGAGCTAACATCAAGAAAACAGTGAGGTAAAAAGAGTTTAAATCATAAACTGGAGCCCATAATGATTACAGAGCCTTACTGCACGTCCTAAGACAATCTTACATGACTTCACTGTGCTGAAATAGAAATGAACTGTGCAGAGCATTTTAGAAGAAAGCTCTGTGTGTGTCTCACTGATTGTTTCTTCTTAAGGTGTTTTTTTTTAAATATAAAGACTGATTGTACATTTAAATAAACCTTGCTGAAATACAAGAAACTGAAGAGAATCAGAATTTTATCTGCATTATTTAAAAACAACAAGAAAGTGTTACAATCAGGAACACACCTTATTCTCTCTCTGAACATCAGAAAATGTTGGTTTTTTTGATTGAGATATGTGTTATCGTAATTATTTAAAGGACAGAATAAATCCAATACTGTCAAATGTGGAAAAACAGCTTACAAAGCTTCAGAGGTAACTTCACATTTCATTACATTTAATAAAATGTTTCCCACACGTTCCTGTGTGTCAACCAATGAGACATATATTAAATACTACACCAGAAACCACAAAACCTGGGGGAAGAGGTAGACATAAAAGTTTTATATTTTTAAAGATTATGGCTTTTTGTTGCCAGGGGGGAAAACAAGGGGGAAAAAAAGGTTGTTTCTTTCTTCTACTCCTCCCTTCCCCTTGTTTCAATATCAATTTATCATAGTGCTTCATTATCTCTTTGACACATATAGCTACTACCCCAAAGTGAAATTTCACCTTCTGAACAAGGGACAGTTAAGAGACAAAGTGTATTAAAGATGTAATATTTACATGCTGAAATTCTGATTTGAGAGCTTATTATGGGTGTATGATTATGGTATGCTGTTCCTATTGTATTTCACAAGGAAGCAAAACAAGCTAATGCATTGTCCAAAACATCAAAATGAATGTAATTTCTAAAAAATTAAGCTAAGGACAAAGTTCATTGTTTCCAGAATTCAAAAGGAACCAGCTTATTTCCTGTTCTGCAGTACAGGAAGGATATTCCTCTGGCTAAAGCATTAAGACCGGGAATAGCAAGTCCTGAAAACAAGGACATTATTTTCTTGTATCACACAAACATTGAGAGTTCAAATACAAACATTTCAGGGCTGTGGCACAGCAGATCTGTTCAGACTTTACAATTTTCTTTTACAATTTTCTTTCCACTAAGCTTTCTCATAAAGCCCATTTTGTAGGTGGAGCTGGTTCAGCTGTAACTACCAAAGCATTGCTAGGGATGTGCTTTCAATATTAGTAGTCACAAGTGGGAAAGAACATTATTATTCAATATATTATACTGAACATTATTTCTAAATATAAATGATAGGAAACCCTGATGTATAGTTTAGGAATATAAATATGATTTGTGGCTTCAATTATGGTCAGATATTTGGCTTAAGCTTTACAGAAAGACTAAAAACTGAGCCATGTCCTAAAACAACGTACAGTGTAAAAAGAGAATATGCAGTGGGACTAGAGCAAAAGGGAGAGAAGAACAGTAAGAATGTACCTGCACATAAACCTTATGTGCTCACGTCTGAACCTTTAGCACTTTTTAAGAAAAACATGTAACAAACCTTTTTGTCTCTCATGACATTACTTGTCTGCCCATCATCTGTTCATCTACACTGGGCATTAGAAAGCAATAAGGGAAGATTTTGAAGTTGTCCTGTCTGTATCTGGACAAGTCATAGAAACAGTGAGAAAATTAGAGCTATAGAAGATATAGAACATGTAGTTATTCACTTACTAAATAAATATCATGAACATATACATTACATAATAAGGAAAGGACAGCCTGTAGCATGACTAATAGGAAAGCACTGCAGGGGGAATACTAAAGAAGAGATGACTCACAGTTAGAAAGATGGTATAAGATAATAACTGAAGATTTTGACTTGACCAGAGGAGGTTAAACAGAAACCAAGCTGGATGAAAACCAGATGTTTGCTTTTGCAATCAACTCCGAAACTAACGTTGAAAAAGTGTTTTATATCTACACTTTTTAAAAAGATAAATATTGAGCAGCCAAATGCATTATTAAAGAATAGAAAATTTTCAAATAGAAAGCAATCTTGAATAAAACCCCTAAACATACTATTTTTTAAAGCTAAAAAGGAAAAAAAAGGAAAGCTAAAAAGGTTTTGCTATTCCAAAGCAAACCCATCAGAAAAAAATGCCAATATTGATATCTCTATAAAAGAGACACAAGGATCTAGAGGATCTAAAATACTTTCAGCCCCTACAGTGACACAAAGTAAAAAGCAGAGCTGTTTATAAGGAAGAAATAGAAACACCTGTCTGTGAGTTGCAAAATTTCACCTAGTCAGAGCACACCTGGGTTACAGGTCAGGGTGTCAGAGCAGGTGGTCACACCCCAGTCAGGAGTGACCCTTCCTTGTCTCCGTAGGTACAGACAGATGTGTCTCTTTATACTGGAGGGGAACCTGGTGTGGGTATGAAGGAAAGGAACAGGAGTGAGGTCTGTGAAAAGCTCAGAAGGAAATGGGGACTCACAAGAAGCAGCTCAAAGAACAGCCAGCCCGACAGGAGGATGGGAGTCATGGAAACTGAATCACACGTTTTCAATAAGGAAAATATAATGAAATTATCTTCAGAGACAAGGATGAGCCATATGAGAATTCCACTTATGGTAAAGAATTGCTCATTTATTTCTGTGAGAAACTATCTAGAACAGAATGCAGGTTGGTTTAAATCTAATGTAATTAAAGCTAATACAGACTTATAATATATATGGAAATCCATAGAGCAAGAGATTTCCAGAACAGTCAGTAATACACAAAGCGGTAAATCTAGTAAAGCTGGATAAGAGGACACAGCCTAAAAAAACCAACCAAACAAACAAAAAAACCCAAAAACAAATCTAAAAACCACCGATGTATTATCCAAATACAACATATATATTTTTTTTAATTTTTATTTTTATTTTTTTTTAACTCTTGTTCTAGTGTGGGTCTGGGTTTGGATTTTTTTTCCTTTTGTTTTTCCCCCTCCCCTTTATTTTAAAGAACCATTTACAGACAAACCATCATGGAATGTGGGAAAGGGAGAATTCGAAAGACAGGAGGTGGAAGTACTACAAAGCAAAGTTGCCCTTGGAATGGTATTTACTCAAACATTGTGTTTTACAGATGGCTCTTATCAGAGTAAATCCATTCAGCTTGCTGCCAGATAGTTCACCTTTCACTTTTACACTTTTAAAATCAGGGAGTTACCTACATAAGATCTAAAATCATAAGTGATCTCCAAAACGAAGGCACAACATTAACAAATATTAACATGTGTTGATAAACTATTAATGTTGTTAATACTGTTCCTCCTATTTAAAGTACATGTGCAAAAGAAGGGCAATGTTAACACCACTGAGCAAATGCAGTTGCTAAAAGACAGTACAAATATTTTGCACTTCACATTACCTGGCAGGAATCCTCCTTCACACCACTGCAACTCTAAAAATTGTCTGTGAACTGCTTCTGAATAAAAGCCATGCACAGAGAGGGCAGTCCAATTCCTGCTTTGACCAAGGGAGAAGGGGGGATATTCCTTTTTGTTTTCAACTAAGCGTAAGATTTTAACACTTGAACACCAGGTGGAGAGATTCCAAAATTTCCATGCGTTTTCTTAAGTCGATAAAATGATCACTAAAGCTTGAATAGCTTATTTAATACTTACTGACAAACCAAAACAGCATAATCCCTCCTCACAGTAAGAACATCTGGTTATCTGACTCTCAGAGTCAGAAGAAGTCTTGTGACTGCACTGGAGGTAGAGTGTTTAGCCAGCACAAAAGCTGAGTGCCAGAGGCTGGTGCTCCCACTCTTCCAGCTCCTTCGAGTGTTAGCAGGGAATCAACACTTCCGAGCCACAGAATGGAGATGATGGTGCAGAAAGAGGAGCTCATCCGTTAACCAATGCACTTGGTTATGTGTCTGTAAAGCAGCAATTTTTATAAAGCCAATGCCCTGCTCTCACACCAGACCTGCTCATGTTCACACACAGTGTGCCCCAAAGGGGCAGAGATTGAGGATAACCAGAACCAGCAGCTCCTCAATCTCCTGCTGAAGCGCTGCGAGGGGTGAGAGCAGAAGTGCCACAAACAGGCACTTGAGGAGACACAGCACGCTCTGTACACCTTGGAAAGGCAGCAAACAGAGCACTCTGAGCATGTCTTACTTGCAGTGAGTGGCAGAAGGAGTGAAATAAAATGTATTATTAAATCACCCACAACAAACAGCTTTTATCAGAGCTAAGCAAGTGATTCCTGTTACGAATCTGTAACGTGTATCCTACAGAAGAGCAGTCTCAAAGCAGTACTACATAATCACAAGCACTGGAATGTAAAGAGGCCAAAAATAAATCGATAGCTGTCCTGCAGGAACAATGCTATCTACACTGATTGACAAGCTTTCACCACTGCTTCTTGCTTTGAAAAAAAACAGAACACATACTGTGCACAGTTCCAGCAGTTCCAGCACTAATAATTCCACATCTAACATAGTTCATTACATAGCCTATTAATTTAAGATAAATTTTAATCTTTTTATAGAAGGTACTATGAAACAGCAAATAGTTGTTGCCATTTCCCAATTACAGAGCTGAAACAAACATTTCAGCATGGACACAGGGTCCAGCAGACACCACACAGTCCTTTCAAATGGCAGCAAGGAGAACAACACATTGAGACTTTTTTCATGTTCTGTATGTAATAATCTCATTATTCTCTTGAAGTTAAAATCCAACAGATATTACCTATTTAAACACTTAAAACTGCAAGTGGAAATGAGAAAATGTAATGTCCAACATTCCTCCATAACCCCTTGGAAATTTCCAAGAGCGGCAGAAACTCCAGTGCAGGCTGCTAGGCTGGCTGCCATGGAAACAGACAGTGCTGGAAACACGGCCGTTTCCTTTAAATGAAAAGCTGTTACACTGAAAGCCTCCATTTCTTTCTGCCAGCTGCCAACAGCTTTTCTGCAGCCGGTGCCCCTTGGAGGCTGGGGCACAGAGGGCAGAGGCTGCAGTGGCACCGGGCACCGCGGCTGGACACAGCTGTACCCTTAACGCGAGCGTGTCCCCGGCGTGTGGCAGCGCACAGAGCAGAGAATCCCCCCAGGCGCGGCTGAACTCCACGAGTGATCCCAGCATCGCCTCGGCCCTGGAATTGTGGCCCAGCCTCACAGGGGAGCAGCTCCAGACCTGCAGAACCTGAGCACCGAGTGCTCAATGCATCCTGCATTGTTGCCCTGCACCCCAAACCCCATCTGCTCACATCCTGAAGTCTCTATTTTCTAAACACCATGCAAGGTTGATCTTCCAGAGATAGGTTTTGCTTTCTCCTGAGTTGAGACTGTTTCTCCCTCAACTCTATGATGAGGTATTGTACTCTATCTATTAAAAAATGGTTAATTTTTCCCACTAATATTTGTTCTGCAAATAAAAAAAAATAATAGTAGAAAGTATCTTTTGTGTAATAAATAAAAGAAAGAGCAGGTGATATGCAAGGTACATAATTCAGGAAGGTTATGGAATATAGTAGTTTGCACATGGTATTACACATTCCACCAGTCCAAAGTCAGAAATTCGTTAATATAATGTTCACTTCATTTATAAGGCATGTCAAAGAAGGAGAGGTGAGAAAACCATTAAAATAGCTACCTTTAATTTGTTGGAAACTATTCTAAGTAAGTTGTATGGAATTTTAAGATAAAATGCATTTTAAATTGTGGTACTCATTCCCCATCAGCCTGAAGATGGTAATAGAGCATGTTAAATACTTTTAGTTTTAAAACAAAAATAATTTATCACCAATTCCTCTTGTAAAAAGTATCAGACATCATCTAATCATGGGTGAATGCCTTCAAAACTTCCATGTATGCCAGGATATAATTTAAAAAAGTAACTATTTTACTTAGTTTAACTTGCTTTTGTTAAAAAAAACCCCTTACTTGCTTGTTATATAATTTTAATGTTCTTTTTTCCGTTATTGTATAAGTGATTTTTCTGTTAAGACTATATCCAAAATAATTAAGAAAAGTTGAAGCCGCTCTTTTGCATATTCATTTTAAACGATTATTCAGTCATACTTCCATTTCAGCTTGGAAATGTACTGTATAAGTGTAAAGTACATGACAGGAGACTACTGAGGGCCATTTCAGATCATCTCTCCAGAATTCTGGAGGGAAGCCCTGCAGGACCTCCAAATCTCTCAAATGATACCACTGTGATTTAAAGCTTTTGTCTGCAGCCAGTGCTGATGCTCAGATGAGTGTTTCCAGCAGGAACAGCATCCACTGAAAGCAGAAAATGAAAACCTAGATGGCAAAGAGAGCTGCATGTAAACTCAGCATTTCAAACAAACATATGAACTATAACAATATCATTAGCTGAAAGGCTTAAATGACTAGGATATAGGACAATCTGTATTGTATCCTATTGCTATGGAACATGTTGCTTAGAAACCAACACAAGCCTTCAAACAAATTACTGAGATGTCTGCTGGGATTAATATATATATATATATATATATATATGCATGAATATGTAAAAAGCAAAATCTATACTCTTCATGATTCTGTTTACATCTTTAAAATGAGAAAAATCATGACCATCTTGGGTGAGAAGTCTCAACAAACTAAAGCTTATATTTCCATTTTCTGTAAAATTGTGTAACTTAAATATAACATTAACAATAACTTAACAATAACATTTTCTAAATCTGCAAGTATTACTCTGCTTAGTGCAGACCTCTGATTTTTAAAAAAATAATCTGCATTTCCTCAAATACTACTATTAGCCAAAAAGTGTACTGTCAAGGGACTCATGAAACTTGAGTTTAAATTCTACATCTATTACAACTTCCTTTGTGATAATTTGGAGTGTATTACATAGAATGATGACAGATGATTTCCAGCCAAGCCCCCTCCATTGTCCATGCTATTCCTAGGCACAGCAAACAAAATGCACACCCAAGCAGATTCTCCAACTCAGGAGACTACACATTAATTCAAAACAGAGGAAGGTGGATTGCCACTGAGCTGCCTGACTGCAAACGGGGATGTGAGCAATGGTACTGAGTCAACTCTGCTGCAGACAGCTCCAGACTCTGCAGATGCTCGGTGGGTGAGTCCAGCTGATCACAGGGGTGGGGAAGTTGCTGCATTAGGGAGGACCCTGCACTGGAGGCTGAGGCTCCCACGTGTTGTGTTGGATGTGACAGGACAGAAGAATCCCCCAGCAGAGCAGCAAAGCACAGGGTGGTTTCAGAGTGTGGTTTCATAACTCACTGTGATCTAACACAGGATTACCAATGAAAAGCCAATGGTCTGTGCCTCCCTCCACCCCCAGCTGCTTCTGCTGCTTTCACACTGGCAGAGGTGCCTCCTGTCAGGTCCGTGCTCTGGCCTGGCAGCACCATGAAAGAAGTGCTCTTCAGCAATACCCACTCACTTCAGGCTGTGTGACTCCAACAGGAGAAAGAGGCTGGCACTAAGCAGGGTAGGGCTGGATGGGAATACACCTGGCTCTTGGCAGCAGCAGTCCGAATCCTTTTATAAATCTTCAAGAAATCTTATAGATGCCATAGCAAGTTTTTTAAAAGCTCTTGGTTAGCCACCATCATCTTCTAACTGTATACAGATTACATACAAAATCAAATTAGTACATCGTAGTCCTGGTTTATTGAAGTAGTTAAGCATGTGTTTATTATAATGGTATTACAATATATTTATTATTAATTTAAGTGCTACACTGAAGAAGAAAATTCTATGGAGTAAGTGCTGATTTACTTTTACGACATACAATTATCCCATGACATTCAAGAGACTGTTTATGGTAGAGTTTAGCACAGCCCTGCAGGATCTGTACACAGAATTTACAGTGCTTCCTTTATTAACAAAGGAAAAACACTTCTTAGCCAATATTTTTCTCATTATCTGTGTCTCAAGGAACATACCTGATGGACTACCACTGCTAAGGGGTCTTAAGAACACCTCTAAACACCAGATAACACAACTTAGAGCTTTTTCTTTATAAAAACCAACCAACCCAAATAAACCAAGAGCAGAATCTTTATCATGCCAGGGCAGGAGAACAGAAGAGGTGAAGAGTATCATCAATACTCAACATGCCAGCAACAGCAGGAAGTCTGTTGAATAAACAACTCTCATGCAACATGGATTTCACTGCAAGGGATGAAGGGAAGAAATCCTTCCTGACTACACCTGGTAATCTGTTACTCAGGCAGCACGAAGACAATTCCAGTGCACACCTGAGAAATCCACTCATTCCACCCTGTATCCTGTTTCCAGCACTTGCCAGTCTCCAGTTCCTCACAAACCAGTAAATTTAAAATGCTTAACAAATCCCGGAAAGAGATTGTGTTTCAAGGTGGGAATAAAATTTCCTTCCTGGCTAGTTTTTTTTTAATTAGAGTAGCCTACAGGCAACTGTTAACTCTGAAACTCAGATTACGACATGAAAAATACGGCGCAAACAAACTGCGATTCAGCCTCCTTTTAAATCCCACCTAAGCACCAGACTGATCTGTTTCATCAATTTAATACTGTGTCTTCAAGAGTGTCACACAGCTCATCCATCTTTATACTGAAACAATTCAGGGTATAAAACAAGACTTCCTCAACTCTCTCCAGTGCTGTTGGAAACCTTTCAATCTGCAGTCCAGACATATTCCCAGCTCCTAATACAAGCACTGTTTGAATATTCCTTAGTAACTGTAAGCACATTTAAGGCTTTTCACTTGAATTTTCCCAATGTTTTGGTTGCTTACTTGACAGTGCTACAAGATGCTGCAGGAGGTACAGTCAATGGTACAGGAATTTCTGAAAAAGCTGTTTAGTTAGCACTGTGTGGTTGACCTCAGAGACAGAAAATATCTTTGTTCCTTGCTTGTACAAAAGGTAATTTTGATCAGACAGATAAAAGTAAGAACTTTTTCCACAAAAAAGGCAATATGCAACAATAGTATCTGAGCTGTTTACAAGAAAGTAGGATAATTGAGAGGATTTCCATGCTACAGGATGCTGTAATGTGTATCAATAGCCTAAGGAAAGAAAAAAAAATCAGCTTTGCAATCTAAACTGCTGATGTCCTTAATTTGCTGAAGACAGCGTTATCATTTTTGTTTCCATCAGAAATCCCTTTTCTTTTAAAGAAATACTAAGTAAAAAAAATTGCACCTTGTAGTTCTCTTAAGGTACTCATTGCTGAAAAAAGCACTGCACTATCTCAGGATTTTTAGATTTATCAAACCTGTGCAAAGTAGCTTATGAAACAAAGGCACCTTTTGAATTACTGGATCTCCACATAATTACATTTTTAATTTTTGCAAGTTTTATAATTCACAGATCATATTTTAAGTATTTTTGTGTCCTAAGGAAGAAACGTTTGAGAATTCACGTGGCAAAACCAGCCACATCATTTTAAGGAAGAAGAAAGGAGAAAAGAGAAGGGCAAAAAAAAAAAAGAGAGACAGAATGGCACAAGCTAATTTAGAAGATACTGTTCTGTAAAATAAGTTGTCGTACAATTTATGTTTTTAAAAAAGTAAAATGTGTTACCTGTAGTATTATTTAAATAGGATTAAACTAATAACTGCAACTGATTTTTTAAAAATCTATAAAATAGTTGAACTACATATTTCATAACTGGAAACATGAAGCTCTGTTTTAGTCCCTCTAGATGTAAATCATGAAGACTTGGAGTGTTTTCAATAATTCATTCTATATACCACAAGAAAGAAAATTACTGTTTTTCTAAGCTTTAGAAGGAAGAAAGGCTGGAAGAGGAGATCCTGTAGTCAATCAAACTCTCAAGAAGAGGTTCATTATTTTAATCATTATATTGCCAAACTTGGGAGAGATGAAAGAATAAGCAATATTCACTGGGGAAAGTGAAAATGGAGAACAGGTACTGAAACACAGAAAAGGAGGCAAAGATAGTGATTATGGAAAACATATCTTCTTGTATGCACTGAATAATTTAAGCTCTAAAATATTAATGAATTTAGACTGGTAGAGTATCCCATAATTGCAGGTTTTTTGCTACTCTGACAGACCATCATTACTGTAATGTACATTCTTTCATCCACTTTCTCCATAACTGACATGCTTGAAGAGGCCCAAAGATAATCATTACTGTGGTTACTCATCAGCCCACCTACACTACCCACCGTGCTCCTTTTTGCCATGTTTTTCTGCCCTTTATTTCTTGGTAGCTTACCCCAGACAGGTTTTGTTTCCTACAGCATTGCCCACCCCTCTGACCCTCCTCTCTCGCTGCTGTGCCCAGAGCCTCAGCAGCAGCAGGGCTTTAACTGGGCCGGTTCTGAGTTGTGAGGCAAAACCACCCTGAGCCAGAGGCCACTGCTGGCCCTTTCCTTCGATCACTGTCTCCCAGCCAGTGCTTTCCTGCCACAAAGGGAGCAGAACTGTTCTGCTCTCAGCCACTGCCACAGGCAGCAACACTCAACCTCTCAGCACCTTCCCAACCACTGTCAGACCTTCGGTACCAGTACACTGCACAAAGAGCAGTGTTTTCTCCAGCTCCAACTTAAAGCTAAGTAATGGGGGTTTTAAACTGACCTGTCAGGTACTGAATTTCATACTGAATATGGGCTATCTTTTTGCCATTTTAAACATTATTAAGGTCCAAATTTAAAAAAGAAATGAACAAAACCCCCAAACAAACCCAGCACTTAAATTCTGAGAAAGGCAGGATCTCATATAGAACTCTTGCCACCACACCAAGGGAGAAATCTCTGAATCACCAGACAATCCAGAGATATCTGGAGGAAAAGCCAAAGCAGAGTGCTGTAAAAGGAAAGCAGGGATTTTGTCTACTACAAATACAGTTTGTGTCCTATTGATTAAGCAGCTGGAGTTGAGCCCGGAGCTGCAAGAGGCTGGTGTGTTAACTCTCACCCGTGTCAGACGGCTCTGGGCAGGGCTGGCAGCTGAACTGCCCAGAGCTCTCTTCCTTCTCCTCCTTCACCCAGGCCAGCGGGAAGAATCCTGCCCACCAGGAGTAAGACAATTTCCCTGGCTCAGCAGCATTATTGCCTCAGCCTAACAAAGATTACTTTAAATGAATCTCGTATAGTTCTATTTGTCAGCTTTAAATGATGTTCCAAATATTCTCAGAATACTGCTATTTTAGAAACTATTGCCCGTGCATTTTATCAATTTAGTGCCCAGTTGAAATCCAATCATTTAAAAAGACGTAATGTGGTATGAAAAGTGCACTTCTCAAAACCAGAATCAAATCTAATTTAAAGTATGAGGGGAGAACAGAATCCCAAAGAATGGAGCTGAGAAAAGCACTGTTGAAAATGAGGTAGCAATATGTCTAATACTAAAGGTGTGGGGGGTTTTATTTTGACATGCCATATTTAATGATGCTTATTTCATTATATTTATTTCAATAGAGACATTTTGAAGCACTTTGTGCAATATTTACAGGACAATTTCAGAATCCTTCATTAATTCAGCACTAAAAGATACTCTGAAAAAACTACTTGATTGCTCATTTTTCTTCATACTACAATTCCTATCAAGCTATCATCATTGTTATTTTACTAGTCTCAGTAAAATTTCAATTCAGCTTTCAGAGGGTTTTTTTTTTCAGAGAGAAAACAGTACCTCATTTAATGTACAAAAACTCTTCCTGACCTACAGCATTACATCAGGCACTCTGGTGAACTGAATGTGCCCAGGACTTCTGCATTCTCTGTCCCCCAACCAGCAAGCGACTGACCTTCCTTGAGACTTTTCTGGCTGTTCACCTCAAGGCATTCCTTCTCCTTCAGTGGCTTAAGATCTCCTGCAGGTAAGATCTCGGAAAAGCCCTGCTGCTGTTTCTTGGAGCTATCGATCATGGTGGGAATCCTTCAGAATGCCAACATCCAGCACCGAAAAAACGCAGACCGCAGTGGGCAGCGGTGCAGCGCGGTCCGCACGGGGCCCGCCGCGGACTCCTACGGCAGCAGCCCGGGCGCCGCCGCGCCGCCCATGGCGCTGCCCCGACGGCCCGGCTCGGCTCAGCCCACCCCGGCTCGGCTCAGCCCACCCCG
>VYZP01043783.1:16556-44792 GCA_013400635.1 Hypocryptadius cinnamomeus
CAGCCCGGCCCGGCTCGGTTCGCTGAGCAGGCTCCGAGCCCGCAGCCCACTCCCACCGCGGGCACCGAGCATGTGAAGCACAACTCCCAAAGCCCGCCTCTCTTCCCAGACAGACACCCCCCCGTGCCTGTAGTTACGCTCGCTTCCTCCGCACATTGGTGTTTCAATGTGCAGCTCGGTGGTCAATCATCTGACAAAGAATGACTCAAGCGGTTAAAAATAAATCCAGCAGTTGCTGGAGAGCATTCGCTGATACCTAAGACAAACTACTGCTGAGGTCCCTCTCCCTTTGCCCCCTTCCTTCTCCCTGCCCCCACTCCTCGGAACACTGCTGCAGGCAGCAGAAACATTTCATCTTTGCCTGACCGGCACATTCATTCCTCATTAAGTTTCACCAGTAAACAAAGCTGCACAGCAGTATTTGAAAAAGTTATAGTTATGTTAAGGAACCTTCCCACCCTCCCAACCCCAGGTCTGGTTCCAGAGACATTTATCTAGCAGAGGTAACTGGGAAAACCAGTGATTATTTCCATGCCTTTCCCTGCAGTATGAGAGGCTCTGTTCCTTGTTGTAAATATCTAAGCCCCGAGTACTTTATTATTTTCCTTTTTGCATTAGTTACACATCTCATTATTCCCAACAGTTTCAGGAGTATTTCCTCCCACAGCTTCTGATCTGCCATTCTCTGCAGCATGTCCCATTTATCTTATATGAGTCATCAACTTCAGTGTCAACCTGGAAGATTTCAGGGAAATGGATCCCCTCTAATTACCTGGCATTGGCCATAAGGGAACAGCAGACGAGTCTGCATTTAATTTCCTGTACTTTGAGAAAAGAAACTATACATAATGTTAAAGAGTCTCTACATGTCAACTAGGAACTGTGACAGGTGTATTTTCCTTTCCCTTTGGCCTAAAAATGCTATCATTGCACACATTTTCCACGCCTCTACTTTGTATTTTAAATCCTTTAACCTGAAATTATAAAGGACATCTCCATTCAGGTAAAATATTTCACTTCCATAGAATCAGATTTGAAAATATCTATATACATTCAGATACAGAATTTTTAAAAGTGGAAACTAGAAAAAAAAAAAACAACCATCTTTTCCTTTTTGGATCTTTCTACAAGACAATCACTGAGCACTGACTCTTCACCTTGACAGTGCACTCCCAGGGCAAGTGACACCATGCTGCCCAGCCAGCAGGATTTGGAAGCCTCTCCCGTTTCCCTGCTGCTGGGAGAAGGGAGACCCAGATCTGCTCAGAACTGCAGACTCCAAGGAGGCGTGAGCTCACCAGGCTTTAGCAGCCTCTTGACATGTAAGGAGCTGACAATACAGGCAAAAAACTCTTTGCAGCATGAATGATTTGAGGCCACTCTCCCAGCCTAAAAATCAGTTGTCTGCACATCATTTGTATAAAAATTATCAGCTTAAATGATGTTCTGCTTAAATACAAGTTACAAACTATTCCAATACATTTGCTTTTGCAGTGATTTTTACTGAACACAAGGAAAAAAATACTGTGGAAAAGCTCCTTCATAAATCAAATTAACTTCCTCACTGCCTGCAGCTGAACACTTACTGTGCATAAGAAACAAAACTACTGTTGAGAAACTCCACACATTCAGAAAATAAAAACGGAGACAAGCAGAATACAAACACATGCTGCTTAAACACACATTAACTCTGACACAGTCAATAAACAGAATATTACACACATACTGATATAACAGATTATAACTCCACATTTTTCTTGTACCAAGAGAGAAGTTAATTGTTTGGATGGATAAATTATATTCTAACAGTGTAACAATATATAACGGCACAAATTGTTTTATGGAAAGGGTACAGTGTACTTCACACACTGAAATGATTTCCCAGTGATTCAGAAAACAGTATTTTGAAATTTTAAAAATTCCATGCTTTAATAAGGAAATGTGTAATTAAAGAAGCCAGAGGAAGACATTTTTCTTCAAACACCATATTTCTGAAGGAAGTTCTGTCCATTCCTGTCCCTTTATGGTGCTTTATATAAATTGAGAGTGCCCAGGGCTCAGGTGAAAGCTGACCACAGTAACAGCAGCATGGTGGGATCAGTTCAAGCCTTCAGGAGCATTTCTCTTGCTCAGAAAGATGAGTTTAGCCAGGAGTTGGAGCTATCCACTCCTCCCCCTTTCCAAGGGTAACCACCCCACAGCAGATCAATGTGCTTATGCTTCAGCTACTTGAAGTTATACCTCACATTTTGCTTCAATTTCACCTCTTAGTTCAATACAAGCTTAACACAGAGATGAAAATTTTAGAAGACCTTTAAGAAGTCTGATCAAAATCTCAACAGTAATATGCAGAATCTGTAGTAAGAAAAGCAGGAATTATAGAATTTATGAAAAATAAGAATGAGGAAATTCTTGTACAGACTAGGAGAGATGAATGGTCAAAATGATGCTGTGTGTTTTTCATGTAAGCAAATACTGCCGTTGCCAATACATGCTATACAATATGGAATAGTTGGTTGGGTGAATATAGAGGGCAGACATAACAAATGAAGACAAAGAAAAGATGCATTTGAAGAAGGAAATAGTTCTGCTCCAGACTCAGTTATACTGTGAATATGGAGAATATCTGGATATTCTGCTCAGGGCTAAGTTTCTCTTAAATCCCTGCATGAAGAATAACATTTATCTCCCACATCATGAAAAAATATTCCTATTCCAACAACCTTTTGTCTTCCCAATATATACCTTAATCCAAGCTCAATTGATAACTTGGTTTTACTGGTTATTTGAGTATGCAACAATATAGTTCTTACATTTTTAGTGATAAGGCTTCAAAGAAAAACTAATCATCATCCCAACATGTATACTGGAAAAGTCTAAAACTCTGGGACAGCTTCACAGGCACCTGGAGGGATCTCACAATTACCAGCTCCACAGCACTGCAATGTGGGAAAAGTGCATGTTCTTATGATGGACTTGGTCAACATTCCTAAGAGCTGTACTAGAAGGAACAGAAACACTGTTAGCACGTTGCAGTACTAAATTCACCTGCTTACTACCATTACCCAGGTGTTCAAAGGTGTCCTGAGCAGGACCCATGTGAACCAAGGCAGAGTGCTGCCTGTTGCCCCCAGTGCTGACCCACCTGCCTTGTAAGGACTTCTTCTTCCCTGCCAAATGAAATAAATTTGTAACTCCTCTAGAACGGTTTATATACATTCTTACCTATGACTGCTAAAGCACCACAATGACTGCTCAGATGTACTCATACACTTTCAAATCTGATGGTAATTTTTTAAGCTCTTATGAAATAGCAGAAATTCTGTCATGAACCACTACCACCACACTGATACATTGAACACACTGCATATGTTTGGGCAGCATCTGCCTTGAAGATTGTTTTGACAGATAAAAACTGCTTTGTATTTCAGTTACTTTTGTTGCTGGTTTTAAAGGACCCTAATTCCACATTTCTCTGAAAAGAACTTTTGACTTTACAGGTGGGAACTTAATACCTTCCCACTGAAGTCACCCATTTTGGCCTACCACAAAAAATCCTCTAGAGTAAGTATTAGTGAAACAATAGCAACGTGTTTGTTCTTTGACTACTCTTTATTTTAGCAGTAATACAGTTAACAGAACAACACATGAATTGCACAATATAAATTAGGGACAGAAAAAGCTTGGGATCTTACAACTCCACTCAGAGTTTGAAATTATTTTGTGTTCAGTGTCTAAAAGTGAGCTGGAATTTGGATTGTCATTTGAAATTGATGGCATTGTTAAAAACAGGCAGAAAACTTTTTCAAATTGCAAATTTTTCATCTTCTCTTTCTGCGGCTGACTATTTAAATAGAGAATGTTTTGTAATAGAGAGAACTACTCATTTCCAAACTAAACATTGGACATAAAACCTCTGCAATTTGAGCATGTACCTGTTTCAAATGAGCTGTTTTTAACATTACAAATAGCAAAATGAAACTGAGAATCACAGAGAAACCTATAATGACCTACAAACAAAACTTGTGGCTGAGAGACTGGTTTCTATCAAACAACAAAACCAAAGTATCTCTTTCAGCTGAAAGAAAATCTTGAGTCCTGAATGTTGTATTTTTCAGTTACAGGTTTGAACTCCATTACAAACTGCATCAGTGTATCCAAATCAGAAGCTGAAGTAAAAGACACACAACAAGCTCTTGGTTTCAGTGAAATGAAATCTGTTAGAATTTACATTATTTTCAGAGGGCAGAAGTACCTCTCATTTGAATTTCAATTAAAGTTGAATATATTGCATAAGAGTGGGTGAAATGAAGAAAAAAGGCCTCAGAATGGAACATTTCTGTCAGTTTCATAAACCAGAATCTCATTTAAGACCAATGTATTGCACAAGATTTTTCAAACGTTTGCTTTACATCTAAGGTCATCAGCGCTTGTTCCTTCCATTCTTCTGCAGCAGACTCCAAGTGTTCTGCCAACCTTCAGCTCACAGCAAAAGTATTATTTAAAAAGTGGAAATGTCTAGTAGATATTAACCAAAATTCCAAAGTACAGGAGGAAGCAGTGCAGCCCCATGGTAGCTCCCCAGTGCCTCCCTGTCTGCCCATCACAACAAACCCTTATCTGGGTGAAGCATCAGTGATGTGCTGAGTGACATCACTGACTGGGAGCTGCTTCACAACCTTATTAAACACCAAGTAACTAGGCAACAATTGCTTTAACAGTACATTCCAACTCTTCACATCATATGGAACTCATTCCTTTGCAATCCCATCAAAAAGAAAAACAAAACCTAACCAAATGCCCTTGGGTGTTTAAACTCTTTCACTTCCACAAAAACATTTTCAAGTGGGAAAAAGGCCTAATTACTCAAACATCTATTTCACCTTGGCTTTACATACACCTTGATGAATATCTTGGTGCTTTATATTGTGTTAGGATAATCTAGTTTTCAATCATGGTGTAATAATTTCTTCACATAGGAAAATAGTGCTCTGACTACACAAACTAAAGCATCAGTTTACATAACCCCTATTAAAATTTATTCTATAACTTCTATAAACATTAAGAACATTAGTTCAAATTATTAGTTAAGGGGAATTGTTTTGGGGGTTTAGTTCTGCCTATATTCTCCACCATTGTGGCAAAAAAGACCCAAACAACACAAGTAATGGTCACCATCTACCTCAGTCACCCTTCCCAGAAAAATACCAAATGCTTACAGTGATGTCAAATTTATAAGTCTGCATGTTCTTCTACTCCCACTAAAACCCACACAAATTCCTTTTAAGGGAGGACATATGTTGGCAGTGTTCACTGCTTAAATGAAAACTATCTTCCATTTGGTCTTACCCATACACACATCTAAATTAATAAATATTTTTTAAATGTGTATATAGAGTACATAAAAATGTGCATTTTTGTATATGTTTAACTATACAGATCTACATTTAACTGCATATATATATATCCTGTAGAGGACAATATTTAGTCACCCACAGCATTACCTCTGATTTGCAAAAGTTGTCTATAATAAATGCTGCATACCAATTACCAGTTCTGTTTGCTCCCTGTTACATTCTTGTAGTGGCTCTGTCACAAACTGACACTTCAACAACATTTGCAGTTAGGACTTACTTCTAACAAATTAAAACAATTATACAATGGAATTTAAAATTAACTCAACATTCTTTTCTAGCTATGCATTTAGTTATGCACAAGGAATTTCAAGAAAAAAGGTCAGAATAAGACAGTTTGATCAAGTGATCTCTTTAAAGGAAAACATGCTTTCTGTATCTCCTGTAATCACTCAAATGCCAGGCCCTCAAACAGGATTTCACATACACCAGATGCCTTCAATTGAGTCAGTCACAGGTCATGTCTCCTGTGTTAATCTCCTCACAATAAGCAGATAATTAAAAAAAATAATATCTATAAATCAAACTAAAATGATGGAATGTTTGTTTAGAAGTTTACCAAATGGAATGACCCTGCTGGAATTCTTTCATGTAGCCTGTGAAAATGTCAGAATATATTCCATTTAAGAGGTCACAGTCCCTAGAGATCTCTGAGTTTTGGCTTGTATGTCTTTTCACATGCTTTAATATTTGAAAATTGTTCCTTGTAGACACTGACTGATGGCCTGGGAATGCTAGGATTGTGGGAACTGGCAGTACCAATGACAAAGACAGACTTACTGGGAAATCAGTACCTACTCAGTTTGCGCTCTCCTCTCGGAACAGATAGGATGACATTCAAATATTTACAGGGAGACCAAGGGACTTCTGGTTTTTTCTACTGACATGTTAAAAAACCAAACAAAATCCCAAAAACAAATGCCCCCAAAAAACAGAGCACCACCAAAAAAACCAAAGCATAAAGACAAATATATATTAATTACAATATGCTGCATGTTCTTAGAAAAGATTATTTAATAGAATATTTGCATTGGATGTTCCATGGGCTATTAAAACCTTAATGGAAAGACAAACCCCAGAATCACTGAGGCTGGCAGCAGCCTCTTGAAATCCCCTGGCCCAAGTCCTGCTGGAGCAGGGTCAGCTGGAACAGGCTTGCCCAGGACAGTGCCCAGTCTGATTTTTAGTATTTCCATGGGTGGAGATTGCACAGCCTCTCTGGACCACCAGTGTACACACACACGTTATTTATGACTACACTATAAATGTGCACACACATTTCTACTGTAAGCTTACAGAAATTGCGCACTTCTTTATCTAGATAGGCTTTTCAGGATACACTTCCTTTGAGGTCTGGTTTGTGGGGGATTTTTATGTTTGGCTTGTCGATGTTATTGTTGGTGGTGGTGCTGTTAATCAGAATATCTGCATGCTGTTTTCCAGATCTCACTGCTTTCAGTGATTATGAAACTGCTGAATTTAAGATGATTTTTCAATTATATTCCATGCCAAGCTACTACTTTAATCAGAACTAAGTTTTCCATTTGTTGTTCTCTAGTCTTTCCACTAGGCATCTCTTCTACACTGTGTCTCTCCCAGTTCTCTCAAAATAAATTCTAAGCACAGTGATCTACCATTACAAAGGGAAAAAACATACCTAATCACTGATCTTAGAGGAGGGGAGAAAAACCTGTCATACACAGATGCAAGAAGAATGTCCCAAATCTCACCTGATTCCCTAATACCAAATTTGCAGTTCAAATCTATTAATTGCACAGAGGATTGAGAATTTGTTCAGAAGCCATAAAACTATGCCAAGAATGCACGTTACCAGTGCTACACACTGAGGGAGTGGAAGATAAGAGATAACATGCAAACTAATATACCACAACTCTTAGATGCCAGAAAAAATCCCTTGGATCATCAAATTTATTTAAATACCATTAGGTTAAGTGGGATGTGGATTTCATTCAGTTATTTTAAGAACTGTGTCTCCCAGCTGACTCGACTGGTCCCTTAGGAGGACTCAACATACAACATTTGAAGTATTTGTTTCTGTTTGGGTTTGTGTTGGGTTTTGTGTGTGTGTGTGCTCCATCTTCCCCTGAATTCTCCACAGTATCCCACAAGCTCTCCAACTCCACAGGAAGCTGCAATTCTCACCTGACCTTCAGTGCCTCAGGGTCCCTGCTCCTGAGTGTCCCTGTTCTTACACAGCCAGGGGCACTGCTTTCTCCTAATTGAGATTTTACCAGTCTTGCTTTTACTTTAAGATGTTCACTGTCCCAAGGCTTTTTTCCTACAAAATATCCAAGACTCTTTGTTCTCCTCTCAATTAGCCCAATTCTGGTGGAGAACAGTTGTTGCCAGCCATGGGAGGCACAGCATCGCCTTCTCTATCCTCCTCCAGTTCATGATGCACATCCCTAAAGAGAAGCAGAGGCAATCCCATTCCTATGCTGCCTGTGAGTTTGGAGGAGCAGACACCTCACAGCCCCCACTGCCTGAAACAGAACTGCTTCTCCACACCACACAACAGGCAGGGAATGGGCACACTCCCCTTTTGACAGGATTTATGGCCAAAATGCAGAGCTGAAGGGCAGTCAATGGCCCAGACAGGTGCCAGCCACTTACGCACTCATTTTTCAAGAATATAACCAGGCTCCCACCTGTGGATGACAACTGCACAAGAGCAACTTACATGTCTCTTTTTCAGAAACTAGTAGCTACTGTCACAAGAAGAGTTTGGCACAATGAGATAGTCAAGGAAGCCACTGCAGAGCCAAGAGAGGCTGCTGTAATACACAAGCTAGGAGCTTTCTACTTTATGTGTACCTAGAAATAATGATTGCATGGCTCCTCACATCCAGCCCTTCACAGCTCCCTCTTCCAGCCAAAGTGGCATGCTCACCAGTTCTGGAAAAGTATTAATTCAGCATGCAAAAAGCTCTGGTCATGCACTGCTTTCTTTTTTTGATGGTATCTACGTGTGCAATCCCTTCCCATCATTAGGCTCTGAAACAGCAGGTTGGAAAGCTGCAGGCAGCATCATTCCCATCCACCCTCCTGCTGTCAGCAGCAGACAGCCAATCCTTCCCTCCCTTGCCACCTCCTGGCTCTCAGACAGAAGCTCGTGAAACTGTGGTACAGTGTGTGGGCAGCACATTGTTCTGACTGGTACTTGGGCCGTGCCATGCTGCTGCTTCTCTTGTCAGCCTTCCTCCACCACAGCCCAACTCAACACCCAGGCATCAGTCTCCTCCCTCCTGCTTCCAAAGAGCCTCATCCATGTCACTTTTCCTCCAAGCTGTCCTTCCTAAGGACACAGCATCTTGCCTAAAAAGCACATACTGGACCCAACCTGGCATCCTTCAGGCAGGGATGCAAACGCAGAGCCTGTTTCCCAAACTCCATGTATGTGAGCAGGCCCACTGCTCATGAGAGGGACTGTGCACCCATGGCTGTCATGAGACTGCCAGAATCACAGACATATCTCTGTCATCACTCAGGAGGTGACAAGTGTGAAGAGCAGAACCAATGAAATAAGAACTTTTGCTGCTGTTTAGCAAGTGGAGCAAGAGTTGGCCTCCAGAGAACAGGCATGGAAAACCACTGCAATACACAAGGCACATGCTTACATGATCAATGCACTGTATGTACTGCCTAATTATCCAGAAAGATGCAGACTAACGAGAACCCGAAATTAGTTTCATTAGCAATACAGTATTGCCCACATCCATGAACTTGAAAACAGCTCAAATGAAATAGCAGAACCTTAAAATTATGACAGTCCAGGAGACTGACATACAACATCCACCTCCCAAAATTACCCGTTTGTCTTTGTTCAGGGAGTAAATACCTGCATGTAATAAGTGACTATAAAATCTTAAGCTCCTAATGCACTCCAACTGTTTTGTTATTGATCCTCTGCTGGAAGTTAAAACCTCTTTGACAGAGTTGGCACAGCATATAAATGTTCCTTTGTAAACTCAAGGGACAATAATTCCACTGGAGCTTAAGCTAACCATGAGAATTTGCAGCAAACCCACCGAGCTCTGCCCACCCGAACTCTTACTCCTGCTTTGCTCTGTGACTGGGATCTCTGGGGCAGAGGGCAGGGGAGAGGAGGAAAATGTGAAAAAGGAGAAGGTAGTAACAGCTCCAGTGACTGCTGGCTCACACAGGCATGCTGTGATTACCTCCATGGTAAACAAAACCAAACCAGAGCAGAAGCCTCCTATCCTTGCAGTGACATTGGAAAAGCTGGAAACACAGTTTCTGTACTAACTTGTGCAAGTCAGCTTAACAACACTGCAGAACAACACTAGAACAGTTCAGCCTCCTAGTGGACTACTGCCAAAAGACTCATTCAAGTAAACAAAAGGTTTAAAGGATCACTACCAGAGCTCACAGCAAGCATAATGCTTCCTGCATAAAAATATCCTACCAAAAAATACCCTTAAACATTTCAGATTTTTTTTAAGTGCCACTGTATTTCTGTGAACTGCAATCTCTTATGCTAATAGATTTTATAAAGTAGTGACATGCTAAAATACTCCTGCAAATATCCAATTTTTGGTAAAAAGTAAAAATATTAAATTACTACAACTACTTTAAATGCAAATCCATCAAGTTCAAAGTTCACTTTTACAAATTTGCTTCTGACTTTTTCTACAAAAAATTGTTGCTAACCAAATTAACCAAAATTACTAAATCCGAAGTAATAGATGAGCAATAGTTTGGCTGCTCTGGAGGTCTGACAGAACACAGATACCTACCTCATCCATTTTAGTTCTACAGGAAATTAAGAAAAATACATCTTCCAGAAGTATTCTAATATTGAATTAAAATTTGTATGATAGAATGCAAAACATAAATTATGTATTATTTATGCAGAAAAAACCCCCATTATTGAAAATTATCCCTTTTTGTCTGATAATACAACTCTCAAAAATATTTCATCAATACTTGTAGTATACACCACCTGTAGTTTTAAAACTAACACCTAGTTTTTAAACTAAAACTTAAAAATCTCCTCAACTCCATTCTAGGTTCCAGAGTGCCTGCTGCTGCTCCAAGAGCGGGTGAAGCTCCCGGGGCCGACTTCCCAACATCCCGCAGCACCTGGACGTGGCAAGAGCGGGCGAGGAGAGTCCCTCTCGGTCACCGCCCGGTCCCTCCCGCGGCTCCGCGCCCCCGGGCACTCAGTCACTCGTCACTCACCATTCTTGCGCTCGGTGAGGGGCGGCAGGCAGGGGCTGGGCTGCAGCGACAGCCCCCGCAGCTCGTGCGCCACGGCCTCGCTGTGCGGGCTGGGCGCCAGCCGCGCCGGGGGCCCGGGCTCGTCCTCTCCGTCCGCCGGCCCCGCGGGCTCCATCCTGGGCACGCCTCGGCGCTCTGCGGAAACAACGCGGCTCTGGTCACTCTCTGCTCCGGCAACACCGACAAACGCTTCAGACACTGCTCTGCCTTCACATCTGGGCTTTGAGCAGTTCCTTCGCACGCACAATTCAGCTTTAGAATTATGGACATTACCTACTGATTTCCCACAAATATTACGGGATTGGCAAAAATATAGTCAGGGGATAGATTCAGAGACAATTGAACAGAAAGCAGGACAGTTCCTCCGCTCACACTGACAGAAACATCACCCAGTGTCAACCTTCACGATGGATGTCCAGAAGCTTCTGTGCCCCACCCTGTGTTCCCACCCGCATATCAGCACAACATCCCTTTTTCCCAATAGCTTCTATTAGAGAATGCTGAATTAATATATTGTGCTAACATACAAATGGCTTTTAATATTTTGAAGCTCTGCACAACGCTCCTTCAGATCCCAAATCAACGTCAGTATTTAAACAGGACTTCACACCACCAAAGGACTATACCAGAACTAGTTAATCCTCAGTCTCCCCAGCAAGGAAGACTTTTGGCCGTGGAATATTTTGAAATTAATTTTACTGCACACTAGCTACTTATTGAATAGTTGAAGAAAAGTCCCAATTTACAACATCCTTCCTTTCTATCATTAGTGTAGTACTTAATCTACAGTAAGGAGAGACAGAAGTATGAATTACTGGTACAGGCTTTTTATACCTCACAGAACTATCAAGTCATTAAAATGTCAATAAATCAATATGGACGTCAATTAACTCTTATCCCTGGATTCTTGTAAACTTGAATGATATGAAATATTAACAACTCAGAAAGATCCACAAAAATTAGGAAATGTCTTATTATTGTGAGATTTTTTGTTAATTTTTAATTATTTTTCTTAAGAAACACAACTGCTTACCATACTCAGCCTTAAACTTCAAATATTCTGAATATAAACACCACGTGTTGGGGTGGGTATTCAGAATTTTGAAAATGCAATATATGTTTCAGTGATCAATACCAAAATATTTCAAGTGTTAACATGATATTTAAAAAACCAAGACGACAAAAAATTATCATGACCACTGAAGAATGGCCTACACTACAAAAGGGCAGAGAATCAAGTTCTGAAAGTGTGAATTGAAAAATAAGAAATATAAGCAAGTACTGCTTGATATACACCTAAATAGAACAATTATCATGGTTTAGTGCATATTTTTCATTATTTTCCCTAGTTACCAACTGGAGCTTTCACATTAAATGAAGACACATTAACTTACTGTTATGCAAGATTTTTCTTCTTTGTTCTTAGCTTCTAGAAGCATAATTTACTCAGCTCTCACTCGATTTCCTGACATTACACTCTCCTCAAACTCCCACTCACTCATACAAATTAAGTACATTATTAACCAAGCAGGTCTCTTCAGAGCAGAATTTAACTGAAAATTTAGCTGCTTATCTGTTCATATTCACAGCATTTTATCCACAATTTACTAGTTATGAGTTGCCTTGGAGTCACTTTTCAAAGAGATTAAGCCACGTGAGCTGTATTCATGCTTTCAAACCAGATGAAATTAATAGAAACACCTACTTTTTCTAAGGCTTAGCATTTGTTATGCGGCAGGCTAGCTCTGACTAATTTTTTTCCCTGTGACAGATAAGTAAACATCATGTTTTGAATTAAACCAGCTTGACTTTCACCACATCTACAATGCACTGTGGAATTGGTAACATGTCCATCTCTTAATTTTTGTTTCAGGAATGTACAGAAATGTGGGTTTATTGTCCAGATCCAAATGAGAACACAGCATGCAATTAAATGATGTTGATTGCAGCACAGCAGCACAACTCAAAACAAGTTTGACTTCCCACACAAAATGTGCTTGATCTGTGGTTTGAACATTAATAGATCAGGTTGGAAGGGACCTTCCGGAGGTCATCTAGTCCATCCCCCCGTCTTATGGGATTACCAGCTCTCAGGAACTTGCCTTGTCAGCTTCTGAAAATCTCCAAAGCAGGTGATTTTTACCACCTCTGGGTAATCTCAGTATGAATGCTCTGCCCACCTGGTTCACACAGAATTTCTTCTCCTGCTGATCATGACTCTCAGGACCCTATTTTCACTGTGGTTTCATACAGTATGTGAATGTCACCATTAGGAAACCTCTAAATACAAAGTTTTCCAATGCAGAACTCTAACCTTAATTTTAAACTTTCCAATTCACAGTAAAGTCCCAGCTACTGCACTTCTCTTTTCCTAAATCTTTTAGATAGGCTGCTAAAAAACCCAGGTATGTTCTCAAAT
This sequence comes from Hypocryptadius cinnamomeus, assembly GCA_013400635.1. Taxonomy (NCBI): domain Eukaryota; kingdom Metazoa; phylum Chordata; class Aves; order Passeriformes; family Zosteropidae; genus Hypocryptadius; species Hypocryptadius cinnamomeus. The sequence goes on from VYZP01043783.1 coordinate 29,652, forward strand.
GATCCTTTAACTCTAGAACAACCCTATTGCTATGTTGCTACATAATCTTCGAACAAGACACTCTAGAATTCCCAGAAAGTCTAAATTCCTCTAATTCTTTACTCATATCCCAAATCACATTTTGCTCTCATTTCGTTATTACTTATGAACTGCTGCTGTATCAGACTGCAGGCATATTTCTGAGCTAAGAACAACAAATTCTCTTAAGCTTCCCCAAAAAGGAAAACACACATCCCCATCCATTTGTAGGGGGGAAAAAAAATCAATGACCTACATCATCAACATCTGGCATAGCTACACTAGGATTCTTACAGCTCCTTACTGAATCAACGAACAGAACTTCTAAAAAGTATTATAAAGATGACAAATTGAAGACTTTAAATAATAAAATATAAACAATTAATTTGATTCTTATCTCTTGTTTTATTAGAATCTAATAAAGAATTCATTCAGCTGTTCAACTTTCTGAAGACAACTCCTGAACTTGGCATCCATGACATTAGTAGTTTGCCTTTGGCATAAGGTTTTCCTTACAGATTGAAAAAACCAATTTAGGAACTTAAAAATAACTTTTATAAATATATTTACAAACAAACAAGAAATAAATGAGGACAAAAGACACCTGTAAACATCTCTGTAAACGTATTTTTACACTGCTGCATGTATAATAAACCATTACCATTTTCTAGCACATTCATTTTAACTGCTCCAGATGAATACAACTGCTTTAGCATCAGGTGCAGGCTACAACCAGCAGCATTTACTTCACATAAAACTAACTAAAGATATCCAGAATGTCTCCCATCTATTTTCAGTCTTCAACAGCCATTTCATTCTGATGTTTCTAATACAACCAATTGTTTGTACATCAACAATTCAAACACAAAAATGAGTGTAGAAAACATTTGTTCACCTTGTTTAAAATCAAACCCTGTACAATAAACACTTTATCCAGCAACCACATGCAAAACTGAGAAACCTCTGATTTAGAATGTAAAGCCCATGATACTCTCACATTTTATAGTAAAGATAACAATTTCCCTCCCCTTCTCATTTGTTTGAAGCCTCCTCAATCCTGAAGAATTATTCCAGATTTGCCATCTGCATTTACAGATGGTAACCATTATCTGTGTAACCCCTGCATTGAAGCAGACCTATACACAAAGTATATTAATAACATAACTGAAACTCAATAGTTAAAACATGTACAGGAAAACACAATTTTAAAAAATCCATTCTATTAAAGTTTCAATATTCTACTTAACATAATCCCATAAAGCACCTTTTATAGCAGGTTGACCTGACAAAAATCAGTTGTCATTCAAGAGGTTTCCGCTTCCTTCTTTGCAACTAAGACACGTGAAGTTCAAGTTGTGTGAGCCATCACTCTGCTAGGTATGAAAACCATTTCTGCTTATGAACTGTTGGAAAGCATAATACCAACTTATTTCCAGAAACTAAAAATCACATTACTCAATTGTTCCAACAGTCCTAAATGATTACAGGTAGCTGGTTTGGGTTTTTTTTTTTACCATAGAATTCAGCAAAATGTTTAAGAGTAGTAAAGTGAAAACTAGAAAAAAATTATTTTCCTACCTAGCCTTTAGAATACATTATCAAAATAGAATCTGCACTAGCACTGCTAGGAGGCTTCGGTTCACATTTCCCTGACAAGTACATAGGAACAGTGTTCCAGCACTGGCAAACCAGAACTCCTGTACAATGTATGAGCCTTATGTAAGTGTTCTCACAGATTGTAGGTGGTTGCTATCTTCTTAACTGCTGAAGACAAACGCTCCTTTTATTTTTAAACATTTTATCTTCAAAAGACAAAATGTATTTCCTTGGAAAAATCTTATAATCTTATACTTCCCTGCTACTTGAGACACCAGAACTGGTATTTTATTTGGCACAAGCTCTGAAATCTGGATGACGCTTCAGTAGTAAACCAGCTTTTATTTTAGCAATCTGCTGGAAAATAACAATTCAAGAATGACAGTGCATTCAAGCTTTGGCCAAGTCAATGGGCTGACATTAACACTGCTCACTCACGCACACCTGCAAGGAACCTGGGTCACTGTACCCAGTACAGGATTGAATTAACAGTCATCAGATATTAGCAATATCAGCTCCAGGATTTACAGAATCATGCTGTGAACATAAGCACTCAGTTTCTCCATTTATAAAACTCAGCAGAATTTAAAACTCTAGCAGTTTGTAATACACCAGAATCTTTAGCGGGGAGAATACTCGAAATGTAAAATGTTGGGTTTGTTTTGTTTTTCCTTTTTCTTCAATCTATCAGGAAACACTAAAAAAGATCCTTTAAAAGTGTGAGATCCAGCAGGTTAACTAACAGCTGCCAATGCAGGCCATTGCATTAAGCTTTTTAGTATCCCTGTCAGTGCCTGGAAAGACTTGGTGATCTGTGCAGTGGGAACAGTGATTTCTGACACTGAGGCCACTTTGGGGGCTGATATAGTTTTAAATATTCCTTCTATCTGAGCAGTGAGCACTAATGACCTGAGAGAATGTGAGAAGTCACAATCTGAGACTGACTTGGCAATTCCCCTTCCCTTCTCATGAAGAAGGGCAAGGACTGTGCTTTCAGAATGCAGCAGACCCTACCTATGCCTACACAAGCCTACAGTAAACTTCCTTTCTAGGCGACAAATTAGTCCAGTCCAGTGGTCAGACACTTGGAATGCTCAGTCTCTCCTTTTTTCCAAGCATCAACACACGTCAGGGCTGAACATAAACAAAGTAGTCGGGAACATTCAGCTCACTGAACAGTCCGGGAATTGGAAGCTACGGGAGTCACTTCCCGGAGACAAGCCCTGGGGACGGAACACCCACTCCAAGGAGAGGAAGAGACACAAGGTTTTAAAGGATGGCTCCTCCTGGCATGCTGCCTATCAGCAAGGGGTAAAGAGAAATACAGAAACAAATCATGGCTTGGCTGCAGTCTCCATCTCCATCAGCTCCTGGAGCAACACCAAAGAGAGGCTGTGCTTCACAGAGAGTGACGCTCCTCAGCCCAGCCACAGCGGCTGCTGGAGCTCAGAAACACAGCACGGGTTGGAGGGGCACGAGCCCCGATGGGACAGACCCAGCCTCACCTCTGCTGGGCTGACACCCTTCATACAGACACCACCTTACTGCAGCACGGGAGCTTTGACATGAAAACTGACATTTAATTACCATATTGAAAGAGAAAGTGCAATCTTACAGTTAAAACACAGTGTTGATAAACTTAATTAATTAAGTTTTGTGGTCAAACACAGGGCAATAAGGATTTAAATCATACAGCTATTTTTATGAAGGTAATTATACAAAAGCAGAAAAAGATGAGAAATATCAGCAGCTGACTAACCATGAGTAATCACCTTGGATTATGCATTATGAAAAACTCACTATTCATTTCTTTAAAAAACAGTGTGCAGAAGTATCTGACAAAACTGAGGTCCTGTCACGCTTCTCACTGTTCCAGTACCTGGAATAATGTTTCTTCCAGGAGCACAGAGTCCTCCTGGACTGGGCTGGTAGATACTGCATAAAAATGTCCACTTTCATTAAATAACTGAGATTGAATTTTTGTAACTGTCTGCTCTAGCTAAATTAATACCACTGAACAGACACCAAAAGACCTCCAGAAACTCATTTAACACTTCTGCATATTTTGATGACAATGCTACATTGAAATTCTCTTTACTAATTCTTCAGAGGAAGTCTTCAAATCTTAAATCTTTGGACTGATCAAAAAATGAAAAATGAATAAGCTATAGTGGCAAATGCACACTGTCCATGAGGTAATGTATACAGAATTACTTGTACCTGGACAGAGGCTGGGGATGAGTCAGGAGAATCCTTGATGATACATTCCCTCCACTGCTACCTCCAGGCAGGAAAAAAAATCACAGTAATTGGTAATGGGAGCTGAGCCCTGCTAAGTGCAAGTGAATTACCCTGCAGTGTGGGGCTGTGAGGAATAAAGGCAGCCTCCCACAGCTCCATTAAAGTGTGGGGAAACTAAAGTCTACCCTGTCGCTGTGCAGGGCCATAGAGATGATTTATCTATTCTTTTCTCACGTTACTGCCTTCTCAAACTAACCTGTTCAAACAAGAATTTGTGAAGTCTGGGCTACACATAAACCTTCACTGGTTTTGAAAGAATCTGAAAGAATCTACCTCATAGCAATGTTGTGAAGCTTAGTGTTTAAACACCTTAAGGTTTCATACAAATGTTTCAAGTAGTTGTAAATATTACAACTATCTTCTGTATTCACATTTCAAGGGCTTTAAAATTATAATAATAGAACTTATTCAAAATGCTAAACTTTTTACAAATATTTTAAATATAGCAAGCAAAGGTTCAATATGCACAATAGTCATCACTGAAACAGAACTCATACCTTCAGACAGAAGTGATGTTTAAATTGTTTACTGATTATATAAAACTGTCAACTATGTCATCTTCCTTTAAGAAACAGCTGAGAAACTCTGCAGTGTGCACCAAAATCAATAAATTGGTCTGAGGGACTAAACAAAAAGTAAACTCTAAAATTAGCTGCCTCTTAAAGGTAACACAGAGTCAACAACCTCCATTTTTAAGAGAAGTCTGAACTGCTCTGCTACTCCACCCTGCACAAGAGATGCTCATCTCTAGAGAGGTGTTTAAGACTCAGCATGGAAGCAAACATCCATTAACCAACCCTGATAACCCAGGACAGCTTTCAATTTACCTTCTACTGACACAATGCTCCATAAACAGGAACTATGCTGTGTTAACTTGCAATGTTTGCAGCAGAGTTCACAAAGATTTGTGCTGAAAACTCTGAAATCAAGAGAGGACAATGATTTATTTCATCTACAACTAAGTCCATCTTCCCTAAGAGCTACTGCCTGAGCACTCAGCAGCAACCAGAATTCTGGCCACAATATCTGAAGTGTAGAAAACATTGACCCATAACTTGTTGCAAATGAAGGACTTCAGGCACAGTCCTCAACAACTTTTTACTTTTAATCACCATATGAGCAGACATAATTTGATTCAATATCATCTTTTTTGTGGACATTCTTAATAAACAATGCTCCTCTTAAGGCAATGTTAAGTGGTTCAGCTGGTTCCACTTGATTAAATAAATACAAAGCTGTCATAGCACATATCCTCACTAGTTCTATTAAAATAAAGAGCTTCATAAAAATACTTAAAACTAGATAGGCAAAACATGAAGTAGTATCTTGTTTACATGTTACTGTACATATGGAAATATGTTGTGTGCAAATGGTTAGAAAAATCTAAACATGACATTCCTATTTTTCAGTCTGTGAAGATGATGTTGATTGTCAATATTCTAAATTTGCTAACTTAAAAAGCTGACATTAACACTGGCAACAAATACATTTAGGCTGAGTTTACAAAGCAACACAAGGTCAGTTTTGCACCTAAATTTAGCAAGGCAAAGAAACAAAGAAACCAACCAAACAGGAGCTATCTGCATTAGTGTGGGGTGCAAACTAATGATGCTCCTAGTTTCTCACCCTCATAAATATTTAAATAATATTTTTTCCAATGAAACATAGTGACAAACTACTTCCAAAGCAACTTGCTTGAATTCCAATTAGCAAAAATCCCAAAGTTCTTAATTTCAGTTTTAATATGAAGCGCTTTGCAGGAGTGTTTGAGTAATTGTGACATCAACTCAGATTAACCTGCTCAAAAGAAGTTCAGTTCTTCTGGTCTATGACAGAACTTTGTGAAAGGAATTAGTAAGGTCCCATGTGCTCCATGATTTTCTGTGGTCAGCAAACATAAAGTGTAGAATCTACTTAAGTAATTGAAGTTTCCAACATAGGAAAAAATCAAAACCCAAGTGTTTGTTTTTATATGATAAATGCACTGGATAGCTCAGACAATAATTAGTAACTTTAATCAATGAATTGGATCATAATCTTTCCCAATTCCTCTATGTGTTCAGAGACCTCTGACAGCCAAAATAGTGGTCCATCTTAAAAATGAATGTTGGTAAAGCTCTTAAGGCATTTCAGGAAAGGTTAGATGACTCCATGATTTCATTTGTGTGCTTGGATACTGCGAGATGTTCCCATTTATGACTAAGCTGCAGGTGCTACTCTGTTTATTTTACTGCCTGCAAACCAAGCCCTTGAATTGAACAAAGCAAGGAAAGAACAAGGATTCAAATTAAAGAGGAAGGAACTGCAGGACTGCCTCCCATTGAATGTGCTGCTTTCTACATCCTATCAGAACCAGGACTGAACATTGCACAGTCATTTCTAGTAGATGAAATTTCTTGAAAAATCTATACTTTGCTTCTTTTTATATCCACACACTTTACAAAGATTAGCAAAGTTTTATTATGATAATTTGGTTATTAATTATTGTAATTATTTTATTATTGCAATATTTGGTGTTAAATTTGTCTTAAAAAATACAATCAACTTCTACTGGACAGAATTTAACATACTATTTACATTGAGCAAGAAACTAAGTGCTAATTAGACATTAATTCAAAATAATGTAAGTGTAATCAGAGATTAGGAGCAACTTCAGTTCAGGGGATCTTGCAAAAATCAGAATGATTATGTTTGAGCTGAAATTCAGTGACATGTGCAGAAGGTCCTCAATTAAGCAGTCCCTACACACAACCTTAGGAGAGCTAAGAAAATCTCTCACAAACCTTCTGCTGCTTATTGACTTGGACCAAGACAGCTACTTTGAGGTATTAACAATGCAAACAGTAACTTGAATTAGCTCCCATGGAAACCAGTCAACTTGTGGCTCCCAACTTCTGAAAATGAAACTTTTAATATTTAATCTGCTAATGGACAACAGGAAAACTTAGAAGGTGACACATTAATGTTTAATTTAAAAAACATATAAATCAACTTGTGGTACATCTCAAGCAGCAGCCATTTACTGTGCATTCTTTCTTTACCTGATTAACACCAAGAGCTTAGAGTTCACCTACAATATTCTTTCCTGTTTCTTACTTCTAATCCCACATTGTGTTACATGGCCTCGTTTTTATACAGCAGTGACAAAAGGTCACAATCTGAATGCAATTATATCACTTCTACTAGATTTACACATTACAGCATCTTCCTAAGAATTAAAGTCGGGGGTTTTTTTAATAGAGACAACAAGGATGCAGACTGAAAGAATGCTGAATTCCATACAGTTAAGCAGACTTTCAGGAAGAAAAATCCCACAACAAACCACAAAATCCCAGTCCTGAGACTCCTAAACACTGGAAATTAAGCATGAAGATATACCACACACATAGTATTATGACTAACAGCATAATAAATAATCTGATAAAGACAAAATTACACTCTTCACTTAACAGAAGCCAAATTTTCACTTTTCAAATCAAACACATTTCTTCTAACAAGGAACAGGGTAAGACCACAGGAAGGAATATAACTTATTGCTTCTTTATAAATACAGATCCAAGTTCATAACTGATGAAGCCTAATCTCCAGATCAACACCCATATTCTAAAATAATCAGAAAAAGTATGTTATTAGTATGGTGCCTGAAAACTCTGATGTTCCAAACAGTTTAATGCTATAATCCACAGTCCATGCCCTCAGTACTTTAAGAACCAATTTCTCACGATCTCCACAGCTAAAATGAACTTGAATTCCATTTTCCCTACTGAAATTAGCTGAAGACTAATAGGGCAGAAACTCTGGGTCAGGAGAGTTTATGTTGCCTAAGGCCATTTTCAAAGAAGTCTTATCTGTTAAACTATTGTGTTCCAATATTTCATTCCATACAAAGCTGTTTGTTTAAAAATAAGTAAGAAATAGATGGTAACATAAAATTCTTTACAGTAGATTACAAATTTCTGCACTTAGCAGCTGTCACACATTTACTTTCTGTAGCTCTTGTAGTTTGAGCAGCACTCAAAGTATTATAAAAAGATACTACAAAGCTTTATTAGAAACTCTGTTGGAAAATACTGATTATGTGATGAAAGAAAGATATTCAATAAAAATAATCTGGTATCAGATATAAATACTGTAGACAAGGAGTTTTCTCTTGGTATATTTTCATTGTTCTTTTTCTAGTGTCAGACAATAGTTATTTTTTCCCCAGATCACTTCAATACCCACTTTCCTGATTTCTATTCCTGCATTCTCTATTTTTTCCTATCCTCCATCTATCACTAAATCACCTCAACTCAGCTTTACCCATCAAAAATGCTCTGTATACCATCCTTCTTTGATAATCTTTCTTGACCATGTTCCTCAGCCAGCCAGCACAAGGCTTCAGCTTTCCAAAGCCTACTGCAGATGCCAAGAACCCAAAGGCAGATGGGAGACGCTATGGAATTCTCCTCTGCACCACCTTCAGGCCCCAATTACCCCAGGTATTTGAGGAATAGGTGGTGTAGAACCGTGAGAGTGGTTTACTCTGCAGCAAAGGCAAGCAGCCCCAGTGTTTTACCCATCCATCCCCCATGTCCAAGGGCTGGGCTGGCCCCACATTCCCACCTGTGCTCCTGCCCGCAGTGTTCCCAGGACAGCAAAGATGAACTATGGGCCGGAGCAGGTTCTCACCACCTGCATTTCACCCTTTCCAAGAGGTTCCACTTCTCTCTTCTACCAATTTTGTATGACAAGTTTTTAAAATTAGGCTTCTGATGCAGGACCTGGTAAAAGAGTCATCAAACGGTTCAACTGGCAGAACAGAGGAAGGGTGGAACATCTGGCAGAGGAGGGAGGATCTGATTCCAGAAGAAATCACAAATTACTCTCTGTTATTCATAGAAGCAAAGAAAGTTGGTTAAAACTGTCTAAAGTTATAGAGAGAATTATTTAGGGCTTGATTCACATTGGAAGACTTATAATTCCCATAACCATAGAGACAGTTTATATTTTGCAAAAACTGAAAGTATTTGCTCATCACTTTGTATTTGAGTGCTGCTGTATTATTTGACATTAACACAAAGAAGCATTACTGTAATTAACCCATACAAATTCAGAAATAATATAGACTGCAAAATAAAGCAGTAACTTCTCTTTAATTAAGTATTTACTAGAAAGACCATAAGTGAGCTCTACACTCATAAACTGGGTATTAAAAACCTTCTGCAGTCCAGACACTGCAAATGAAATTAATGTTGAAAACATTAAGTAGAAAATGGTGAGATTTCCAGTTGTTTCTATAAATTCCTAACTCATACGGGTTACAAGTCTTCAACAAAAACCTTATAAATATACTAAGTATATTTATAAAGAGTATAGCTGTACAAAGAGTACAAATTACATACTGAAAAACACTAGCAAAAACATTAGCCAAACATTAAGGCTTTTCTTTTTGGTACCTGTCTTAGTTGTACCTTCCATGGAAAAATATGTTTAAAATTTTATTTTTAAAGATGCAATCCTAAAAAAAATAGTGTACCAAGTGATTTATAATGAAAAAATACACTCAAAAATAGTTTTGACCCAAACCTTAATGAACAGGGAGATCCCCATTAGTTTCTGTATAGCCATCTCAGTATATTCAGCAAGCTCCATTCTCAGAATACACCACTCCCGAGACCCTCACCTGCCTGAGCACCAAGGGAAGATTATAAAAGTACAGACACTCCTTTGCTTTCACACTTCCAGCCACTCATGTACAAGGGAACATGCCAAGATGGCCAATGCACAATGTTCAAAAAGACTGGTAACACACTTTGCATCATCTTCAAAACACAACGTGAGATTAAGGGTGACATCAGGTGTTCCCTTAGACAACAGCCAAGTGCAAACCCCTAATTCCCAACTTACACTGAACCCCTGCCAATGCAGGACAGCACCTGCATACAGAACTGCACCTGTAGCAGTGCAGTAAGGACCAGCAGTAAGAACTGTAAGGAGACAGCCACCACAAACACACCCTCACACACACTGCTCTGCCTGTGTCACAACACTACTTTCCTAAAGCTTTACTAACACGTGGTTCTAAATCATGAAAATCCTTAAGCGTGTGTTCGACTTTGTGCAACCTATTTAGTGTCAGAAACACATGCTTAAAGCTTTGCTGGATTGCAACTTTACCAAGCTATTCATTTTCAATTTTAAAAATACGGGGAACAAAACTTAGCATTGCAGCAATGTAATTAAACAGAATTTCAGAAGCTGGAATCCTGTGTCTCTTCTACCTTTTTTGCGTAGGAAATATTGAGAAATTTGCCTCTACGTGAGATGTAAGAGCCATTTTTGGGTATTAACTGGACTTAATAAACTAACAATTTGAACTCATTTTAATGAGTTTCTCTGCTGAATTTTTATGAGCTACCTCCTTTACATTTAAAGAATGACTAAGAAACTAATTTTAATGTCTCTAGAATTTGTAAACAAGTTTTCAGCAACTGCTCCCTAACCTTCCAGCAGGCTTCTAGTATTAGACACACAATGTGGAAACATGACACAACTGCATGACCTTCTCAGGTATGTAATTAGGACTACCTATGTCATAAATTCACTTAGAAGGATAGAGAACCAGTGGGTTTCCTTTTTGTCTTTATTTTTTTGTCTTGTTAATTTGTGTTTCACTAGTTGGTGTAAAGATCAAAACTGAGTGCAACTAGGACTTCTCTCTCACTTTGCTGCTCTTGGCACCATGCCCAGGTAAAAGACCCTTTTCAAACATTTAATTAATGTTTAAGCCAAGTACCAAATATGAAATCTTAAAATACTCTCTACTGAGTCAACAATCAGAGAGATCTACTTTATTGCCCAAGTGCAAAACTGCTACATTAACATCTGGATTTAATAACAGTAATCTGAACACTTCAATAAATTCTGTAATGTGCATTTGCTTTGGAGTTTCAGGATATGGAAGATTTTTGTGGTAGACATCAATCTCTGCCACAGAACGAAAGTTTGAAAAAAGTTGTATTCTGTAACTAACTGGGCAATTCTGGCTCTTGAACTTCAGGTGCTAAAAATGTTTAAAAACAACTCTAGGAATACAGCACAGCATGGAATAAGAAGCAGCATTTCTTCATTTGAAGAAACAAACATGAAACATTCATGGCTGTCAAGCACAAATAGTCATAATTTCAGCGGTTCATCTTTTTTTTTTTTTTGGACATGCAGCTAAAAAAGCAGCAGATTTATTCACAGTAAGAACCAAAGGCTGCAGATTTACAAAAGGAGGACACAAAGTGAACTGGTTTGCCAAGTCTAATCAAACCTGCTCTTCATAGAGCCTGCACACAACCCTAAACACACCTTGCCTTCAGGTTAGGGGAAGCTCCCCTACCTTTAAGTGTTTCTAGCTGGGATTTTTTGCCTAACACAGTTCTGGGGTTTGCTGGAATACATCAGTGCTACAGATACATACCCCTTCTGCGTATATCCAGTTCTGTACATCTTGTTCTTCCAGTCTCTGGAGCAGCTCTTAGCCATGACAGCCGTGTGCAGTGTCTGCTTTTTCTGTAGAGCTGGAACCAATGCTCTGGTTCATCTAGGAGGCCTCAGTAGAAACTATCAAGAGGCTTTAAGTCTTGGTTATCCTGAAAATCAGGCAACCTGTCCCACCCTCTTTTCCCCACACTAAGGATGAGGAGGGAAGGGCAGGATCAGAATTTTCACCATTTAGGGACCAGCTAAACTCCAGAAGCACACAGTTCCAGAACTGAGAATGTCTTAGTCAATATAACCCAACTTCCTTGTTTGACTAAGCTGCTTGACTTCCCTTCCTAACACCTCCTGAAACAGCACAATCAGCAACCATTAAACACCCTTGGTCATTCCCTTTGAGAGAGAATTTTCCTCATCTGTAAGTGGATTGATTTAACCAAACCACACAGGGTCTGGAGTCCCTCTGGAGGTCCTGCGCTGGTACAAGCCTGAGTCACTGCAGAAAAACTGTTAAAAGTAAACAAAATGCTCTACGGGCCAAAGTTTTAATATCAAAACTATTCACATTTGGAAAACAGCTAACATCTGTGAAGGCTTGCAAGCATGACAGTCCTTTAAAAAGAGAAAATATTGTTTAATCAGCATATAAGTATTTAAGTCATAATCTTAAGAGGTGATTAAAACCCACTCATATGAAAGGCCAAAGCATAAAATCAAAATAACTTGCTCTTAAGTTTATATAATACAAGTACTACATATAACCAAATTTCTGTTTGTATAGGAACAGATCTCCTGGAAAACCTTCCATTTTAACAGGATTATAAAACCTTAAGCACAACTTAAGGGAATACACTGCTCACTAAAAAAATAGCACAGTAGCTTTATTTAAAAAAACTTATTTAAAAAGTTTAAATTTTTTAAGATATAGCACTTACCTTGTATCTCTAGCACCCTTCTAGAGTGTCTGTTTCAGCACATTCCTGGTTGGTTGGAAAGTAAAAAGGAAAAACAGAAATCACAAAGATGTCTCAAGGATCTGTTATTTTAAAAGTTACGTGTTTTGTTGTACCTGAGAAATTAAAGCCTTAAGAATACTAGTTCAGTTTTCTCAATTTCTGCAGTTTTCAGATGTAAAAGTGTGTTATTAGGTTAAAATCCTGAGAGTAAAGTGATTTCAATATACTTTATGTGCATCTTTTAGCACCTTTCATGTTCCTGCTCAAATTCTAAGACGATATTTGTCTTTCCAATTACCTCTGGCAAGAACAGCAGTACCAGAGGTGCATCATCTGGTCCTTCTAACTCAACTGCAATACACAAACTCAGCCCTTGCTCCTTCAAGTCTTCACACTTGGAAGTGCCAATTATACAACAGAAATACATTTTTGTTTTCTATAGATTCCAATACAATGGAATGTTTACAAAAAAAAAGGAAACTATCCACATTTTGTCTTTTTGCTATGTCATCAATTCAAATGGACTTGTTCCAACATCAACACTTCATTTATTAGAATATTTTAGACCGTGTGTGTACATATATACATATACAGACACATATGATTAAGTCAATAGAAACCTACTGCTCACTGTATTTAGAAAAGTTAAAAAAAACCCAGTTATTTTAAAGTCTGGCATTTATCAAATGCTGTTTCATACAGTAACACTAATGGACTTTTCCAGTTTTGGCTTTGAACCCACAGGTACCAGACTCAGAACATCCCTGACATTGCTCAGCCACACAATTCTACTTTTGATCCCAGAGATGAATCCTAACAGACTACTTTTAATTCTTTTAAAGGATGAAGCTGATGCTATGGTTTCTGTACATGTCACTGACAGAGGTTAAAAGCTGTACACGAAGAAAACCAAAGCAAAACACACAAGAGGAAGAGGTTACAAGACAGAAATGCCAAAAAGGCCCACAAAAATAAATGGCTTATGATAAAATATATTCCCTCTTCCTTCCCATAATCATTTCACCAGTAATCTAAACGCCGTTTAAAAAACCCTAAACCTCAACTAAGCATATTCCCTCTCCAATATTACATTAATCCATTGTGTCATCAATTATCTAATTTCATTGCTAGGCTAACAAGTAAAAGTTTCAATTTTTAAGTATTTTATGCATATAAACCACTAAATTTCTCTGAATATCTATGTATTAACCCTCTCTATTAAAGCTGTTTGATACTACCTTATAATTCAACAGAATCTGACAAACAAAATGTAAATATAAAGGTGAATTCCATGTTATTGTATGACTGCTTCTAAAAACTCATTCGCATAATTAAGTTCAGTTTTCTACACTTCTCCAAATACTGCCAAATCCCGAAAGATATTCTGTACTCCCAATAATGTACACTAAGGATGTTCAGCTTCCAGGTGTTTTTAGTTGCTTAATAACTGGTGTCATTACCAGACAGCAATCTTGTCAAGTTTTAAATGCAAGTTATACCACAAACTCACATCTGCCCTAAGCAATTACACAGGAAAGAAAACTTTAGTAAGGAACAAGATGAAATGTCACACATTAAGAGAACAATTTTATGAAATGCCAGCTGTGCCTTTGTTGAAAGCTTTAAAACCTCAATTAATTCAAAACCTGGGCAATTTTTTCTCATAAAGGAAAAGATGCACTGTGAGGAAGAAATGTGAACACCTCCGCAAAAACAAGAATTTCAGAACGTGCTGTACTCACAGGACAGTGTAATCTTGGCTTTTTTTCCTAAAAGTTGAGTGATGTTTAAGCCTTAAGTATTTTACACATATTGACATACCAGACTTTATGGAGGTGTTTCCGAAACATTCATAAAAAGATAATTTTCCTGATATTTACTTCATAGCTAAACAAGTTATTCACTTTAAATCCTGTAGTCTTTATTTCAGCCAATGGCCTGCAGCAGGCAGAAGTCCTGGTATCTCCTGACTGCACTGAGACTGACTAACAGCAGTTTTCTGCACTGCACACTTGCACACCAATACAAAACCCATATAAATGGAACAAAGGCAAATGTATTTGCTGGCAGAAAGGCTCGGCACGGCAGCACAGCTCTCTACCTGGCTCCCCGCGTCCGAAAGAATGTCACTGCCTCAAGTGTCAGCCAACTGACCTGCACCCGCGATGTGGATCTGTGCGTACAGGTGCTGTAGATACACTTGTTAACAACGCCGATCCTGGACTCATGGAATCATCAGGCTCGGAAGAGACCTTTTATATCATCCAGTCCAACCATCAAACCAGCACTGCCATTGAAACCTCTGAACCACATCACCCAAGGCCACATCGTCTTTTAAACGCCTTACGGATGGTAACTCCACCACCTTCTCGGGCAACCTATTCCAATGCCTGACCACGCAAAAATGGGTTGACCAAGTGCCATCTAAATCCACGCACGTCGCAGAAAACGAGTCGAACTCGTTAAGAGCCCCTGGTCTAAGGGTCGCAGCTCTTCTCACAGCCCAGCGACCTCCGCTGCAGTTGCACGATTGGGGTCACGGAGGGCTCAGGTCTCCCCGGGCGAGGCGCTCCCATCTCAACGCCCGCAGGGTTCGGGCCGGGCCCGCAGCGCCGCCCTGCTGCCCGCAGCCCCGCACCTCCCCGGGAGCGAGTGTTCCTTACTAGCAAATAATAACACAGGACACATCCACCAGCGGCCGCACGGCAGCGGCCGGGTCGGTGCGAGCCGCGTCGCAGGGCGCGGTGAGGGCACCGGCACCTCCACCTGCTCAGGGCCCAGAGCGGCCCGGCGGTGTTAG